>CAUYUJ010015551.1:187500-225000 GCA_963575745.1 Prorocentrum cordatum | reverse complement strand
CAAGCCCTTGCGCTTCCTCGCCCTCCCTCATCGTCCCTCCTGCTCATCCCCCTCTCCTCATGCAGTAAGCTGAGAAAGTCCCCAACGCGAGACCCATGCCGAAAAACGAGCCGCCCTCCATCGATGATGCTGCTGGTATGCTGTTCAGCTCAGTGTCAGGAGCCCGGAGGACATCCAAAGCGTCAGTCCTATGCCAAACAACCAACTGGCCTTCACACATCCCGCCGCCAGGAACTTCGGGGACGAAGGCGAGCGAGGCCGAGCCGGGAGGCGAGTTCAGACAGGAGGCGGAGGGATGATGACGAGGAGGAGGGGGAATAGGAGGAGGAGGAAGAGGAGGAGGAGGAGGAGGAGGAGGAGGAGGAGGAGGAGGAGGAGGAGGAGGAAGGGGCAGCTCCACCGGTGCACCTGTGGCAAGCTCTGAGGAGGCCTGCTCTCGGCGCTCCTGCGGGAGCTGTGCTCGAGTGCAGAAGGTCGCAGGCTTGGAGGTTGACACCAGCGCCACCTCCTCCTCCTCCTCCTCCTCCTCCCCTCTTCCCCCACCTCCTCTTCCCCCTCCTCCTCCCCCCTCCTCCTCCCCCTCCCCCTCCTCCTCCGAGTGAAGAAGATACCGATCTCGGTGATGGTAGTATTCTGGCTTCCAAGGTGACCGAAACACTACCCCCAGCATCAAAATCTAGGATCAGGTTCCCCCTGTGGAGGCCCCCCCACTGTGCTGATGTTGGTGCTCATTTCCAGGCCTCCAAGAAGGGTCCGCTCTCCGCATGTGTAGCTGCCGGGGAATGCAGGCCCCAGGCTCGTCCGCTGCGAAGGCGCCTCGGGCGACACGCCTGCCCCGCCATGCGAGCACGTCCTGCGGTGCCTCTGCGGCGGAGTTTTGCCTGCACGGCGCGGGACGGGAGGAGGAGGAGGAGGAGGAGGAGGAGGAGGAGGAGGAGGAGGAGGAGGAGGAGGAGGGGGAGGAGGAGAGGAGGGGAGGAGGAGGAGGAGGAGGGAGGAGGAGGAGGAGGAGGAGGAGGAGGAGGAGGGGGAGGAGGAGGAGGAGGAGGAGGAGGAGGAGGAGGGGGAGGAAGAGTGGAGGAGGAGGAGGAGAGGAGGGGAGGAGGAGGAGGAGAGGAGGAGGAAGAGGAGGAGGAGGAGGAGGAGGAGGAGGAGGAGAGGAGGAGGAGGAGAGAGGAGGAGGAGGAGGAGAGGAGGAGGGAGGAGGAGGAGGGGAGGAGGGGGAGGAGGAGGAGCAGGTGAGAGAGGAGGAGGGAGGAGGAGGAGGGGGAGGAGGAGGAGGAGGAGGAGGGGGGAGGAGGAGGAGAGGAGGAGGAGGAGGAGGAGGAGGAGGAGGAGGAGGAGGAGGAGGGAGGAGGGAGGGGAGGAGGGAGGAGGGAGGGAGGGAGGAGGGAGGAGGGAGGAGGGGGAGGAGGAGGAGGGAGGAGGGAGGAGGGAGGAGGGAGGCGGGAGGAGGGAGGGGAGGGAGAGGGAGGAAGGAGGAGGAGGAGGAGGAGGAGGGAGGAGGGAGGAGGGAGGAGGAGGAGGAGTAGGTTGCGGGCTGCGGCGGACAGACCGCCTTGCCTGCAGTGTTCAAGGAGGAGGTTAGGGCGTGTCCAGAGGGCTGGGGAAGGCGGTGGCGGCCCGTCGTCCTGGGAGAGCTGCCGGGAGGCAGGCATGTCCCGCGGCTGCTCCGCGGCGCCCAGGGGCTGGCCCGGACAGATGCGGCGACTGCCATCGGGGAGCGCGTGCTTTGGGGGCGCCGGCAGGGGGGGCGGCCCGAGGGGGGGTACACCTTAGGCGATGCTTAAGAAAACTTAAGTTTTCGGCCAGAGTCTCGACTATTCTTAACGTTTCAATGTAAATCTTAAGATTTTAATGGAAATTGTGGGTTTTTATTCAAATTCTGAGACTATGAATTTCTTAACCCATGATTTCTAAAGCATTTCGCAGGGGGTAAGCTCCGACCTCCCAATCGCCCTTTTCGATCCTCCTCAGGACGCGTGTCAGCCCAATTTGTGTTTACGCCGTATGTTCAGGCTTCCTGGATGGGGTCGGAGTAAATGGGGTCGGAGGATCGCGCCGCATCGCCGATGCATCGGCGATGCGGCTCGATGTGGGGCACAATGCTCTCCGCGCCGGCGTCGCCGATGCATCGCTGACGTCGTCGATGCATAGGCGATGCGGCGCGATCCTTCGACCCTATCCATTCGGACCCCATCTAGGAGGCCTCGAGTATAACGCTGTCGATAGCACGCAGCCCGTGCTGGCCTTCATTTTCTGCGCCGCCTGCGTCGCAGTGGAGGGGTCCGGTGGACAAACACACGTTGTCGCTAGCACACGTTCTGAGGATTATCGACCTTTCATCGGCAATCGGGACCTTTTTCGCTCTGGGGGGTCGATCGCTGACCTGTCGGCGGTGAACTGCCGATTTCAAGTCTATGTGCCCCCCCCTGAGCCTGTGCTAGCTCGGGCATCTCCTTCTACGGCAGGAAGATTCAAACATAGTCAAACAGTTGTTTTGGGAGGGCTATTCGATTATGTTGTTGTTGGTGTTGTTGTTGTTGCTGCTGCAGCTGCTGGTGTTGTTGCTGCTGCTGTTGTTGTTGTTGTTGTTGTTGCTGCTTCTGCTGTTGTTTTGGTTGTGGTTATGGCTGTTGTTGTTGTAATTGCTGTTGCTGTTGTTGTTGCTGCTGTTGCTGTTGCTGCTGTTGTTGCTGTAGCAGGATATGCCCGACCCAACGCCAGGCCCCCTTGTCGCGTGGAGCCGCGTGGAGCCGAACCCCCCCAGCGCTTCGGGAGGGAGCCCCGGCGCTCCGCGGCAGTGGCAGGGTGGAGTACAGTCAGCCCGCATAGTCGGGATGGGCAAACTTCCCAAAGGTTTTGACGCTCCAACCTACTTTAGCCTTGACCACCGGGGAAGAACTTCGAGCGCCCCAAGCAGTACCGAAACTCGAGGGTCTTCACGTGCCGGGCCCTGGGAGACACTCGCCCGACACTGTTCCGACACTGTCGCGACACCCTTTGGGCACTTCTCCGGGTGCTCGGAATTATATCTGGGACGTGGTCCTCAGGTAGGATGGGCACAACATAGCCCAAGGGCACCCTCGCGTCCTTGCCTCCTCGGCTGCCCTTGGCCGCTTCCGTTGGCCGTGCCCCCCTCTCGAGAATCGGGGGAGCGTAAGACCCGGGTTTGCCGGGAGTCGGGTTCGCCATCGTTTTTTGACGACCGCGACTCGGATTTTGACGAGGAGGAGTTTTGTGGGATGTCTGCAGCGGGAGGCCTCGTCAAAATGCAGGCTCGGCCTCGTCATTTTTTTGACGACCTCGTCGGGGATTTCCGAGTCCCCCGTACCCGGGTCTTACGTCCCCCCGAGAGAAGCCTCGCAACGGCCCTCCAGAGGCCCTTGGCAGCCTCCTCGCGGGTCTTGCCGATGCGGGCGGGCGGCACGCTCACGGGGGGGGCTGCCTCGACCCCCGACTGCCCGGTCGTCGCCGACAGGGGCCCGAGCAGGAGGAGGAGGAGGAGGAGGAGGAGGAGGAGGAGGAGGAGGGAGGAGGAGGAGGAGGAGGACGCGGAGGCGGGAGGGGGACAGGAGGGAGGAGGGAGGAGGGAGGAGGGGAGGAGGGAGAGGAGGAGGGAGGAGGGAGGACGGGAGGAGGGAGCGCGTGGATTCGCAGTGGGGGGCCGCCCGTCGACCCCTCGGCGGTGTGTCGCCGATGCCGAGGCGGCGTCCTGCGCGGAGGCTGCCCCTCGCGAGCCGCCGGCGGGGGTTTCGTGTTGGGTGGACCCGAAAGGGTGGTCCTCCTCCTCCTCCTCCTCCTCCTCCTCCTATTCCTCCTCCTCCTCCTTCTCCTCCTCCTCCTCCTATTCCTCCTCCTCCTCCTCATCATCTCGGGTTGACCCAAAAAGGGGGTCCAGCGACAACGGGGTGGTGCAGTAGATCTGGTGCAATAGATCTGTGGGGGTGCAGTACATGTGGGGCGTGCAATGCCTTCCGGGGCGCACGTGTGTTGCGGGATGTTCGCGTGCCATGCATTCGTTGCAATCCAATGCAATAGGATTCTCCAGCGCAGTACGTTTGCAATACAATTGCCCCAAAGCTATTGCACCACCCCCTTGCAGCTGGACCCCCTTTTGGGTCGCCCAGATTGTGACATGGCGTGGCTGGTCCGGGCCAGCGCCAACCCAGGCGAGCGCGGCCCTGAGGAAGGCCGGGGCGCCAGAGCGACGCTCGAGGAACACCGGGAGCAGCGCAGGCATGCATTTTCAGAGCGCCGCGCAGATCTTCTCAGATCGGCGTGAGCGCGCCACGGGGAGGGCGGGGTCGGCGCGGGCCCCAGAACGTTGCGCGCACCCTCGGAAGTTCACGCTTGGGCTTAAGTCGGGCCTGTCCCTCTACAGGAGGAATGCTCCAAGCGAGTCGAGCAAAGAGTCCGGGGAGAACTTTCTAGCACCTGTTAATCATCTATGACTTCTTGCTGGCTACTTTTATCTTTCGTGCAAGGTCCCCCTGTAGGGGGACGCGCCCGACTTAAAAAAAGCTTGGGCAGCTTTCCGTTCTTGCTCCAAAAGGGTCAAACAAAGAGTCTGGGGACAATGTTCTAGTAATTACCTGCTAACCATCTATGATTTCTTGTTGATTAGCTTTTATTTTTCGTGCAAGGTCCCCCTGTAGGGGGACGCGCCCGACTTAACAAAAAGCTTGGGCAGCTCTCCGTTCTTCCAGGGGCGGCCGGCCGACCTGGCGGCGCCGGGCCTCCGCCGACCCGTGCCCGGGGCCCGGGGCAGGGGGGTGGCTGCAGAGCCCGCTGCCTCGCCTCTGTCGGGTATAGCCAGGACCCCGGGTACCCAGATGGTCTGGTACCGGAAATTTTCGGTAGCGATTTCGACGCACCCCGAATTTCGGTAGCGACCGGATCTTCGTTCGAGGGCGTTGAAATAGCGGATTTCGGAACGGTCTGATACCGGTATTGGGCGCTACATTTCGGTATTTCGGTAGCGACCGATCTCTGCGGAGCACTACCGGAAATTTTCGGTAGCGGACCATCAGGGGGACCCCTGGTAAGGGGACCCGACCCGGTTAGTGGTTTACCACCCACCAAACCACCCCAACCCAACCCGAAGGCTCAGATCTACCCTCGATTTCCAGTGGGGGGGGGGTTCGGGAAACGTCAAAAACACATGTGGAACCCTTACCCCCCCCCCCAACCCGAAATTCGGGTCTTCGGGCTGGGTTGGGGTGGTCTGGGAGGTAGTCAGTGGTATCGGCAACACCCCAACATACTTATACTATATGTGCGTCGCCCCCCAGGGGCGACGCGCGCACCGAGAAATCTTGTAGTATATGCGCCGTGGCGGGCGCTTTCTGGCCACACTGCTCGGGAAACGATATACTACGAGATGGTTATACTATATGTTCGGGTCGGACGCGCGCCTCCAAGGAGGACATATGCACTCCAGGCGATGCTTAAGAAAACCCAAGTTTTCGGCCAGAGTCTCGATTATTCTTAATGTTTCAATGCAAATCCTAAGATTTGACTAGACACTCTGGGTTTTTATTCAGATTCTGAGACTATGAATTTCTTAACCCATGATTTCTAAAGCATTTCGCAGGGTGTAGTATTAGGATGTCCATGTGCGTCCCATGGTAGGGCCCTGGGGCCCCTCGAGTGGCCAGGTTCCCGGAACCAGGTCTGCCGCAACTGGCGTCTTTCGGGCGGCGGCAGCTCCGGCTCGCGGAACTGGGGCGGAACGGGGGCGCCCCGCGCGGTACCTCCTCCTCCTCCTTCCTCCTCCTCCTTCGCAGTCCCCTCCTCCTCCTCTCCTCTCCTCCTCCTCCCCCCTCCCCCTCCCCCCCCTCCTCCTCCTCCCCCTCCTCCTCCTCCTCCTCCTCCTCCTCCTCCTCCTCCTCCTCCTCCTCCTCTTCAACCCAGTTCTGCCAACGCCCGACTCTGGGCCGCCCGTCACCACCGACCACACCACCCCAACCCAGCCCGAAGGCTTCCATTTGCCCTCCACTTCCAGTGTGGGGGGGTCGGGGAACATGGTAAAAACACATGGGGACCCATACTCCCCCCCACCCGACATTCGGGTCCAATTCGGGTCTTCGGGTTGGGTTTGAGTGGTCTGGTAGGTAGTCAGCCCGGGCGGGGAGGGAGCCAAACTTCAGGCGATCGCAAACATGGATCAAGGGGGCGTGGATTGGCGACGGGTCCCGTTTCCGTGGGAAGTCGCGGATCTCCGCCGCCGAGCGAGGTGGCACCGGCCGCATTTTGGGGAGGGCAACTCCCCCGATACATGGCTTTGGCGACCGCGCGCCAAATCCACGGATCGCTAGTCCATGTTTGCGCGCCCCCGTAAATTGGGGTCGGAAGATCCCACTGCGTCGCCGATGCAGATGCCCGCCACACACATATACACAGACACCCTCTAATGGATTGCTTAAGGCATCAGGGGAGTGTGGCGGTATATAAGTTACCATTGGGGGCCAGCGACTTTATACACCGCCACCATCCCTGAAGGTACATGCAAAGTTCGTCGGACGGTGTCTATGTGTATATTTCCGTGGCCCAACATTGGGTCGGAGGATCGTTCCTCGGGGGAGCCACAATGGGTACGGGAACAGTGGGTACAAAGCCCAACAGCAGTTTTTGTTCAGGTTGAACAGGACTCTCTGACGGCGCCGCCACGGTCGTCGCCCGTTTGAAGCACAAGCTCGTCTGCCCAACAGCGGCCGCTGTCGATTCCAGAACACTTGTTGTTGGGCATCCGTACCCATTTTTCCCGTATCCATTCAGGGGGGCGTCCAAAGTGCCGCATTGCCGATGCATTGGCGATGTTGGTTGATCAGGAGCCCGACCTTTCCGCTCCGACGTCGCCGATGCGCTGGCGATGCGTCGGTGATGTGGCGTGGCCTTCCGACCCCGCCCAACCCCGGGCTCCGTTCGAGCGGCCTCCGGTAGCTCTGCTGCTGTGCTTGCTGCTGCTGCTCCCGCGGGTACGTACCCGCACTACTTGATCTGATCTCCCTGCCCCCCTGCGAGAGGCACCCGTGCAGCACCACCGCGCCCGGCCAGGGGGCGATTCCTGGGCCTCAGGGCGGCCCTCCAGGCCTGGTGGTGGTGGTGTGTGACTGGAGGCCCTCTGCCTCACCACCCACCAAACCACCCCAACCCGACCCGAAGCCCTCTCAATTTGCCTTCCATTTTCAGTGGGGGGGGTGTCGGGGAACGTTGAAAAAAACACATGGCATCCGTACCCCCCCCAACCCGACACTCGGGTCAAATTCGGGGGGCCTTCGGGTTTGGCTGGGGTGGTCTGGTAGGTAGTCACCAGCGGCGCGCCAGGAGGGGGGAACGTGAGGTGGGGCAGGCCTTCTCTCGGGAGGCGGCGGGGCTCCTCAGAAGCCGCCCTTGCCTTCTGAGGAGCCCTCTGTGGCTCCGGAGAAGGCTTCGCACGCTCCTCACGAGGCTGGAGTCCTTCTGAGCCTCCCGAGAAGCGGGCCGGGCGAAAGGGGGGGATAGCAAAGGGGGGGTTTTAGAACCGGCTCACGTAGCTGATTTTCCCGGCGCCTCCTGGCGCTGGGGGCGGCCATGTATCGAGGAGTGGGCCCCTCGGTGAGGCCGAAACCAGCTGCATGCAGCACATTTCGTAACCCCCCCTTTCCCAATCCCCCCCTTTCGTCCGGCCCGACAAAGAGAGGAAGGGAGGGAGGAGGGGGAGGAGGGGAGAGGAGGAGGAGGAGGAGGAGGAGGAGGAGGAGGAGGAGAAGGAGGAGGAGGAGGAGCCCGCCCCCTCTGCCTTCCCCCCTTGGGCGACCCGCCGCGCATACGCTTCGGCGTTGGAGCGGCAGCGTGCGGTGTGGCGCCGACGGCCTGCTATGCACCCGCGTGATCCCCCACCTTGGGGGCACCTCCTCCTGCTGCTCCTCCTCCTGCTCCTTCTCCTCCTCCTCCTCCTCCTCTTCCTCCTCCCTCCTACTCCTCCTCCTCCTCCCCTCCTCCTCCTCCTCCCTCCTCCTCTCCCCTCCTCCGCCTCTCTCTTCCTCCTCCTCTTCCTCCTCCTCCTGCTGCTCTGCTCCTCCTCCTCCTCCACCACCCCCTCCTCCTTCTCCTCCTCCTCCCCTTCCCCCCATCCCCCCTCGGTCTCAGACGACGGGAAGCAGTTCCTACGCTCTACGAGGCGGGGCTGTCACCAACAACTGGCTTGGGTCTCGCGGGAAGCACACCGTTGCGGAGCACTCGGGAAACCGAGTTCCTCGGCCACCTGCGCTTCTGGATGGGCTCCCGCCCGCCCGCGCCGCCCTCATAGGGGCCCGCTGGCCGGCGGCTCCGCGCGTCCCCCACCCCCCCGCCGGCCAGGGAAGAGGGCCTGTTCGGCAAGGGCGGGCACCACCAGTACCTCTCGTCCTGCAGGACCAGCCCGGTCGGCGGCCTCAGGCCAAGAGACTCCGCCCCCCCTGGTCTAGGCCTCCTAGATCTTGGCACCGCTCGGACGTGTGCATTTTTTCTTTCGGCGAGGGCCATCGAGGAGCATCCTGGATCAGTTGGCGAAAAAACCACGCACGACACCGAACAAAAACACGGGGAATGGACGCCCGAGCGATGCCCAGAGATGGGGCCCGAGTAGATGGGGTCGGGGGATCGCGCCGCGTCGCCGATGCGGCTCGATGCGGAGCCCGGTTTTCCCCACGCCGGCGTCGCTGAGACATCGCCGACGTCGACGCCTCATCGCCGGTGCATCGCCGATGCATCGCCGATGCATCGCCGATGCATCGCCGATGCATCGGCGATGCGGCTCGGTCGCTCGGTCCTCCGACCCCATCTGCTCCGACCCCATCTGGGAGGCCTCTACCTGGGCGGGGGCACGAGAGCAGGATCGCGAGCTTTTGGGGTGTCTCGCCCGCCACCGTGCCAGCGAGGCACGAGTTGGGCTGCCCTCCGGTCCCTTGCTCAGTCCTCTGGGCCTCGGTCCTCAGTCCACGAGAGCAGGATCGTGAGCTTTAGGGGCGTCTCGCCCGCCACC
Source organism: Prorocentrum cordatum (assembly GCA_963575745.1). Lineage (NCBI taxonomy): Eukaryota > Dinophyceae > Prorocentrales > Prorocentraceae > Prorocentrum > Prorocentrum cordatum. The sequence continues at coordinate 215,993 of CAUYUJ010015551.1, read as the reverse complement.
GTGCCAGCGAGGCACGAGTGGGGCTGCCCTCCGGGCCCTTGCTCAGTCCTCTGGGCCTCGGTCCTCAGTCCATGAGAGCAGGATCGTGAGCTTCAGGGGCGTCTCGCCCGCCACCGTGCCAGCGAGGCACGAGTTGGGCTGCCCTCCGGTCCCTTGCTCAATCCCAATCCCCTGGGGCTCAGTCCTCAGTCCAGGAGAACAGGATCGTCCGCCACCGTGCCTGCGAGGCACGAGTTGGACACCGTCAGGTCCCTTTCTCAATCCCCTGGGCCTCGGTGCTCAGGCCTGTGGAACTTGTAAGGGGCCGCGCGCGGGGGGCTTCTTTCCGCGTGGCTTTTCTGGGCCCCAAAGTGCCCAAATGCGGGCCAAGAGGCTTCTGACCTAGTGCGGAGTGTGCCGAACGCCGGACGCCGACGCCGACGCCGACGCCGACGCCGAAGCCGCCGAAGCCGATGCCGATGCCGACGCTGTCGCCGACGTCGACCCGACGGAAGACGCCAACGTCGACGACGACGACGGACGACGGACGACTGACGACGAACGACGGACGACGGACGACGGACCCCGGACGACGAGCTATGGACGACGGACGCTGACGTACGATGGACGACGGCGACGGCGCCAGCGACGGTGACGGCGACGACGGCGACCTCCACGACGACGACGACGACGACGACGACGCCGATGACGACGACGCCGCCGACGACGACGACGACGCCGATGACGACGACGACAACGCCGACGACGACGACGACAACCTCCACCACGCCACGCCGACAGGGCCGCGACCACAGGGGGCGTGGGGTGCGATTCCATTCGCGAGGCCCTGACGAGGCTCACGGGCGTGCCCATCCAGCAGGGGGGGGGGCTCGATTCATATGCATTGGGAGGTGGAGGGGGGGGGCTATCCCTGGATCATGTATGCTGTTGTGGACGTACGCGTGCGAAACGTTGAAAGGGGGATTACTCGGGGCTGAGGAGGGGCCGTGGTTTTTGGGGCCATTCCGTAGATTCAGGTCGGGGAGCCTACTTGTGTCTCAGGTTTGGTACGCCCACGAGAACACGAAGCATGCAAACGTACATCCCGGAACGCATTTGATCTTCCTTTCTTCTCCCCCTGCCCTTGCCCCCCCCGCCCCTCCGTCACTCTTCGGACCTGGCCACTCTTCGGAGCGAGGCGGAGGAGCTCACAAAACCTAGTTCGCCATCAACGGCTTTCCCGCACAGCATTGAGTGGGCGTGTCTCTCTACCGGGGGAATCTTATTTTCTGAATGTTTTTTAAACATCCGTTTTGGACATATTTTCGCAAACTTTATTTTTTCGTCCAGAGTCCGCCTGTAGGGAGACATGCCCGATCTGAGCATAGCAGTTTCAGTCAACGCGCACAGCAAGGACAAACGACTCTTTCAAGGGTCCCCTTGGGTCCTTGCCTGCCTCAGCCTCGGCGGATCGTCCCTGGCAATTTCCGCAGGCCAGAATACCTCAACCTCGGCCTCCAGGGGTCCTGCGTCCTTGCCCGCGTCCTTGCCACCCTGGCCCGTCCCTCCGGAACGAGAGCGTGTGGAGCGCAGTCTGCACGTGAGAGAAAGATCGTCCTTCATTCTTCTTCTCATTGTGCTTATTGTGCATCTTGCCCCCCACATCCATATCTCATATTCTCGTATACGTTTTCACTGTACCTCGTGAGTCCGCGCGCGCACCTTTTGGGAGGCCACGGCCTCTCCACGCCATGCCCCGACGCGGGCACGGGGAGATGGCCACCTCCAGCGGCCTGCGCAGGGCTCCGGCGTTCTCGCCGCCCCCGGGTCCCCCTTCTCGGTCCCCCCTCCGCTCCCCCCCCTGCCCCTGGGTTCGGAGGCCACCAGCTATACACCAACACCGATCCTGGCCCAGGATCACCCTGGGCCCAGGATCGGTGTATATGCCTTCTTGCGCAAGGCAGGAGGGCGTATACACCGATCCTGGGCCCAGGGTGATCCTGGCCAGGATCGGTGTTGGTGTATAGTTGGTGCCTTCCTATGGGTCGGGCCTGTCCCCCTACAGGGGGATTTTCGGCGAAGAGTGAGAAGTACCCCCAACATAGTCCAGAGATAGTCCAAAAATAGTCTGGGGACTGTTTTTGGAATATTCTTTTTACCTTTTCGGGGCATTTCTGTGGTATTTTTTCAATTTTTCGTCGACAATCCCCCTGTAGGGGGGACAGGCCCGACTTCACCCTGCCCCTGCCGTCGGCTTGACCGGACGCTCTCACGCACAGTGCAGGGCGCCCACGTCCGCTGTGGGGCTCCCGCCGCTCCCGGCTCTGGACGCCCGAAATGGGTACGGAAAGAATGGGTACGATGCCCAACAGCAGTTCCTGTTCATTTTGAACAGGACTCGCTGTCCGCGCCGCCGCGGCCTGTGTCCTTTTGAGACAGGAGGCCTCCCGCCCAACAGCGGCCGCTGTTGGCTTGGGACAACATTTGTTGTTGGGCATAGTGCCCATTCTTTCCGTACCCAATTCGGGCGTCCAAACTGCTGCACGGTCCGGTCCGGTTGGGCTTCGGGCCTCGTCGGCGGCGCGCCCTTGCAGCCACGCGCAGAGGGGGGTGTGGGGAGGGGGAAGGGCTTCTTAGAAACACCCCTGCTTCTTAGAAGGCGCGGGCCTCGCCTGTAGATGTAAGGCCGGAGCCTTCTAAGAAGCAGCCTCCTTCTAAGAAGCCTTCCCCCCTCCCTCCATCCCCTTGTGCGCGCCGCCAACCCTTGCAGCAGGAACTTCATCTGCAAGTCCATGGCCGACACCGACCACAAGTCCCTGCTGAGGCCGGCGCGCGCGCCCGGAGCAGGGTCCCACACCGCCCTGCCGCTCGCTGGGGAGGGGCGGGAGGCGGAGGAGGAGGGGTAGGAGGAGGGGGAGGAGGAGGAAGGGAAGGAGGAGGAAGGGAAGGAGGGAGCAGGAGGTAAGTGCAAACCCACGGCTCGGCAACGATGTTGCATTAAACCCTCCCTCCAAGCACCCCCATTCATAGGCCCCTAGAATGTTTCACTTCCTCTCGGGGACGTGCCCCGCTGGGAGACAAGCGTTTGAAACTCTGGAACTGTACAAGAGCATCATTCTTGGGACTTCAGTGCCACGAATGAACTTCACTGTTGCGTCTTGACGGTCCTGAACCGTGCCAAGACGCGAACTCTGTGATTTCAACACCGCGAATCAACGTAACTTCCGCGCTCTGAATCCTACATCGTTCCTGGGCACCATGTCTCTTGCAGTTTTTTGCAACGAATGCGCGCAGCGCAAAGGCGAGCGCCACATTTTGAAAATGGCCCGCCCTCAACTCCTGAAACTCTTGTGCATTATTCGAACCAGTGTGCATGGTGCTTAAGGCCTACAACCGCAATTTGAAAACGACCTGTCTTCATCAATCCGTGAAGATCCTGCGAACTGTTCAGGTGAGTGTACGTGGCGCTCAGGCGAGAACCACATTTTGAAAACCACCCGCCCCCCCACATGTGAATCGGGGGTGGACAGAACCCCCAACAGTGACACGTCGATTAGTGAATTGTTTGTTTTCGGTTCTCGAGAGGGCGCCGCGGCCGTCATTTTCCAGGCCTGCGCCCGCCAGGTTTGGGCCTCAGGTCGTTTTCACTGAACCACGTTGTACTAAAGGGAGGTCTTTCCACCCCCGATGCGAAACCGATGCCAGTTTTGAAGCTTCAGGGTCACAAGCGGTACGGAAGTCTCAGGCGCACCGCCCAGCCCGCCTTTCCCCGACTGTCTTCGGGGTGCGACAGGGAGGAAGTGTTTCTCGGGAGAAGGAACTGCGGAGGGCAAGGAGGAGGAGGAGGAGGGGAATGAAGGGAAGAGGGACGGGGAGGAGGAGAGAGAGGGGGAGGAGGAGGGGCAGGAGGAGGAGGAGGAGGAGGACCAGTGTAAACCCAAGACTCGTCAACGATGTCGGAATCAACTTTACCCTCAAGCTCCCTCTTCGTAGGCCCCATACGGGGGCCCATTTCCATTGATGGAAGGACCCCGTTGGGAGGCAACCGTTTGAAATATAGACTCGCGCCAAAACACCATTCCCAGGATTTCAACGCAACGGATGAACTTGACTACTGCGCCTTAACATCCTGAGTCGTGCCAGAATGCCGTTCCTAGGACTTCAACACCGCGAATCAACGTGACCGTTGCGCCCTGACAGTCCTGAAACTTGCCAACAAAACGCAGTTTCTGGTATGTTAGCTATGATAAGCTTTGAAGCTATTGCGCATTCTTAAGGCGAGTGTGCGCGACGCTAAAGCTACATCTACATTTTGAAAACATGCTGTCTGCAATCCGTGAAGCTCTTGCGAATTTCTCAAACGAACGTGCGCGGCGCTAAGGCGATAACCACATGTTGATATCGACCTGTCCTCAATCCGTGAAGCCCTGACGAATTCTTCAAACGGATGTGCGCGGAGCTAAGGCGAAAGCCATGTGTGAAAACTACCCGCCCTCACGTCGTGAAATTCTTGCAAATTGTTCAAATGGATGTGCGCGGCGCTAAGGCGGGAACCACAATTTGAAAGCGACCCGCCCTCAATTCGTGAACCTCTGGTGGGTTGTTCAGATGGACGTGCGCGGCGCTAATGCGCGAGCCACATTTTGAAAACCACCCGCCCTCCATCTGCGTAACTGTTGCCGCTGCCCAGGCTACAGGATCATGGATGGTAGGGCAGTCTCAGGCGGCCGCTTGGCCCGTCCTTCCGACTGGCTTCGGGGCGCGCCAGGCAGTTGCTTATCAAGGAAAAGAAGGAAGGAGGCCCCAGCCCGCCGCGCCAGGCCGCGAGCCGGGGCTCACGAGGCGGGGGTCCGTGCAGACGGTGGTCAGTCGGAGCGCCGGACCTTGCAGGACCCTGCAGAGCCAGGGCTCCTTAGGACCTGGGCTTGGGCGCAGGATCCTGCAGGATCCTGCAGGGTACAGTCGGGGCGCTGAAGAGGGAACCCTTCTCGTTGGCGAGGGGCTCGGTGTTCCTTGATTGTTTTATAGTTCGCGTGGGGGTTCCATGGGAAATCGAAGTTTAACTTATGGGAAACAGGGGCCTCGTTCCTTATTTAGGGTTCCTTGGGTCAACGTCCCGACTGTATTGCAGGATCCTGCAAGGCCTGAATGACCCGGGTCTGGATTGACCTCGGCCAGTAGGTCCCCGAGTGAAGGCCAGAGGGGTGGGGGGGGGCCCCTCGGTCCCACAGGGGCCCACGTTGGGGGCGGGTGTACAGTCGGGGCGTTGAAGAAGGAACTCTTTTCGTTGGGTAGGTAGGGGCTCCGTGTTCCTTAATTGTTTCACAGTTTGCCCCACGTTTTCCTTAGGTTTTCGAAGGGAAATCGAAGTTCAACTTCTGGAGAAAAGGGGCCTCGTTCCTTATTTAGGGTTCCTGAGGTCAGCGCCCCGACTGTAGGCAGTGTGCACTGGGCGTGGACAGCAAGCAGCTCGCTGACATGCTTCCTGTTAGTCTTTACGTTGGACAAGCGATCGCTGGCGAGAGCAGTCACGTCTTGATGGCTGCGATCCGAGGGGAGAAGAGATCGGAACGCAGCGCACGATCAGCCTCAAAGATGCATGCAACTGGTGCGTGCACGATCGGGGACGGAAGGGCGTAGAACGTTGGATAGGCAGAGAAGCCCGCTGGGGCACACAGGAGTGAACAGTGGCAAGATGCCCCCCCCCAGAAACACCCCCACCACATGCTTTTCGGAGGTGGATAGACCTCCTACCCTGACACGTCGATCAGTGAATTGGCCGTTTTCGCTTCGCGAGAGGGCGTCGCGGCCGTCATTTTTGCGGGTCCAGGTCCGTCGGTCTCGGTCCCAGGCTGTTTTCACTAAGGGGAGGTTTACTAAAGGGAGGTTTGTCCAACGCCGAGCTTTCCCCTCCTCCCTGCGGCACTGCGGGCAAAGCGGTCCTTCTCCGCCGAAGCCCGCGCCGCGCCCGCGCCCGTCGCGCGCGGTGCGACGCACGACCCCCTTCCTCAGAGATCCTCTGGAGGGGGCCTCAAAGAGCCTCTGGTTCCTGGGCACCCCGCAGCCAGGAGAGAGAGATGCCTCGAGGGCCTCGGAGGAAGGAAAGCGGGAGCCCCGAAAACCCAAGTAAGAAAGGGCGACATCCCCTCCTCCTCCTCCTCCTCCCCCCTCCTCCTCCTCCTCCGCCTCCTCCTCCTCCTCCTCCTCCTCCTGCCCCCCCTCCTCCTCCCCTCCTCCTCCTCCTCCTCCCCCTCCTCCTCCTCCTCCTCTCCTCCTCCTCCTCCTCCTCCTCCTCCTCCTCCTCCTCCTCCTCCTCCTCCTCCTCCTCCCTCCCCCTCCCCCCCCCTGCGGGCCCGCCCTCCCGTCCGCGTGACGTCGCACTGGGGCCGCCCAGGAACCGCAGCCGGGGCGAGCCTGCCCAGGCGCCGCTGCAGCGACGACCCGCCCTCGCACCCTCGGGGGCGAGCCCGGAGCCTCTTGCTCGGAAGTGCTCCGCTTGCTTTTTGGTTTCCTCGCTGCTCTCTTGTCCGTGCGGCCCCACTCATTTGGCCTCGGCCCCGGCACGCCATTCCCCCCCCTGGCTCGGAGGTGCTCCGCTTGCTTTGGGCTTTTCTCGCTGCTCTCTTTTCCGTGCGGCCCCACTCGTTTGGCCTCGGCCCCGGCACGCCTTCCCCCCCCCCCTTTGGCGTGAAGTCGGGCCTGTCCCTCTGCAGGGGGGATGCTCAAAAACAGTAATAAGATTGCCTGGGAACTATGTTTCGAATGTTTTTGGGGCATCTCTTTTGAGCATTTTTGGCGTATTTTTTATTTTTCGTCCAGAATCCCCCCTGTAGGGGGACAAGCCCGACCTAACCCTGGTGCCCGCCCCAGGCGGACAAAGTCCTACGTGGAGCGGCTTCTCACGGGCCAGTCGCTGCTCGTCCCCATCTATCCGCGGGGCCAGCGCCAATTCCGCAGGGCGGGCACACCGCTTGCGCGGCGTCGACAGAGCGCGGGGGGCTCGACATCGATCGACGCAGTCGATCGGCCCCTCGGAGGCGCCGTTCGACACGACCCGATGTCGGCTGGTCCTGTGTGTCGTGCGCCGCCGCCTTCTGAACAAGTTTGGTCTCCGCGGTGCTCCGCATGCCGTCGTGGAGCTCCTCTTCTGGGCCTCTCTCGAGGCTCTCTTGAGCGATCTTGGAGCCGTCTCGAGGCCTCAGAAGCCCATCGGAAGCGGAAGTGCGAGAAGGAGTCGCACACCACCAACACCATGCGAGGTCTTTAGAGCATCGGCCATCTCGGGGTTGTCCTTGTGGGTCTTCGATGCCGCCCAGGGCTCTGAGCTGTCTTGGGGGCCTCCTGAGGGCATGCTGGAGCTTAGTGGGCCCTGGAAACGACAGGGCCGTTTTTTTACCGGTTCCGTTTTGCCGTCTTTTTACCAGTTCTGACGCAGTTTCTTTACCGGTTCCGTCGCCGTGTTTTACCGGTTCCAACTCCGGTTCCAATCCTGGAGCCGTTTTTTGGTAGTTTCCGGTCGTTTTTTTTGCAGTTTCCATTTTCAAGGGACATTTTTTCGGAAACGGTGAAACGGCCCTGCCGTTTCCGGGGCCCATAAAGTGCTGGAGGCCATCTTGAGCCAACCTGGACCATCTCGTGCTATCTTTGAGGCTATCTGAATGTGTCTGGGGCCTTCTTAGCCCCAAACGCCTCCCACGGAGATTCCAAAGTGGCCTAACGCGTTCAAACATTGTATGTTTCAATGGTTTTGTCGTTGAACGAAACGGCGCCACTAAATGTAGCTCGCCTGGCTGGAGCCCGACAGATCGCCCCTCGGGGCCCTGTTCAGATACTCTTTGAACTCTTTTGAACATTCTTGAGGCCATCTTGAACCCATCTTGAGGCCGCAAAAGCCCATCCAGAGTGAAATGATGTGTTCCCATGGGTATTGCTGTCTCGGGGCGGTCTTTGAGAGGCTTCGTGGCCACTTGAAGCTGTCTTGGGGCCCACTTCGGGCCAGATGGAAGTATGCTCTGGAGGCCATCCCCTCCCCTCTCTCTGTCCCCCCTTGTCTCCCGTTACTGTCGATTGGCAGCGGGCCGCTGGCATGGACTGTTTCGGAAATTCTTTCTTTTTCCTGCAACGATTGGATTTTCTTTCATACTAAGCTCGGAGCGCTTTTCTGAGAGGTTTTCTCTTCCCCACGGTAAAGGCGATCGCGGCAATTCTCCTCCTTGCGAAACGGCCGCCTTCGCTCCTGAGTGGAATGGCACTCGGGCGGAGATGTTGGAGGAGCTGCCGCATACCTGCGCAGGACGAACGATGCTCTTCTTGAGGTGCAGATGGCGATGCTGAGTTCGACAGGTAACCTCGGCGCCACCGAACGGGCGGCGTCTGGACCAGCTGCGTACCGCTCGCCCAGGAGGAGAGAAGTACGCGTCCAGATTGAGGTCGGGCCTCCGCGCGCGGACCGTTGACGATGGGGGTGCACGGGACAGCACAGGAGAGGTGTTTGAGGTCCGCGTGTCGACTTCGTCCAGTGCCCTGTTGTGTAACTGTAGTACGATACAGTTCGAGTGCTATACATCCCGAACGGAGTCGAGGACGGACCCGCCCCCAAAAATATGGCTCGACGCGGACCTAGAACATCCGAAATTGGGTCCGCGTATCCGATTTCGTCCAGTGCCCTGTGCAACTGGAGTGCTATACATCCCGAACGGAGTCGAGGACGGACCCGCCCCCAAGAATATGGCATGACGCGGACCTAAAACATCCGAAATTGGGTCCGCGTATCCGATTTCGTCCAGTGCCCTGTGTAACTGGAGTGCGATACATTTCGAACGGAGTCGAGAACGGACCCGCCCCCAAAAACATGGCTCGACGCGGACCTAGAACATCCGACATTGGCTCCGCGTATCCGATTTCGTCCAGTGCCCTGTGTAACTGGCGTGTTATACATCCCGAACGGAGTCGAGGACGGACCCGCCCCAAAAAATATGGCTCGACGCGGACCTAGAACATCCGAAATTGGGTCCGCGTATCCGATTTCGTCCAGTGCCCGGTGTAACTGGAGTACTATACATCCCGAACGGAGTCGAGGACGGACCCGCCCCCAAAAATATGGCTCGACGCGGACCTAGAACATCCGAAATTGGGTCCGCGTATCCGATTTCGTCCAGTGCCCTGTGTAACTGGAGTGCGATACATTTCGAACGGAGTCGAGAACGGACCCGCCCCCAAAAATATGGCATGACGCGGACCTAAAACATCCGAAATTGGGTCCGCGTGTCCGATTTCGTCCAGTGCCCTGTGTAACTGGAGTACGATACATTTCGAACGGAGTCGAGGACGGACCCGCCCCCAAAAATATGGCTCGACGCGGGCCTAGAACATCCGAAATTGGCTCCGCGTATCCGATTTCGTCCAGTGCCCTGTGTAACTGGAGTGCTATACATCCCGAACGGAGTCGAGGACGGACCCGCCCCCAAAAATATGGCTCGACGCGGACCTAGAACATCCGACATTGGGTCCGCGTATCCGATTTCGTCCAGTGCCCTGTGTAACTGGAGTGCGATACATTTCGAACGGAGTCGAGAACGGACCCGCCCCCAAAAACATGGCTCGACGCGGACCTAGAACATCCGAAATTGGGTCCGCGTGTCCGATTTCGTCCAGTGCCCTGTGTAACTGGAGTACGATACATTTCGAACGGAGTCGAGGACGGACCCGCCCCCAAAAATATGGCTCGACGCGGACCTAGAACATCCGAAATTGGGTCCGCGTATCCGATTTCGTCCAGTGCCCTGTGTAACTGGAGTACTATACATCCCGAACGGAGTCGAGGACGGACCCGCCCCCAAAAATATGGCTCGACGCGGGCTTAGAACATCCGACATTGGGTCCGCGTATCCGATTTCGTCCAGTTCCCTGTGTAACTGGAGTGCGATACATTTCGAACGGAGTCGAGAACGGACCCGCCCCCAGACATATGGCTCGACGCGGACCTAGAACATCCGAAATTGGGTCCGCGTATCCGATTTCGTCCAGTTCCCTGTGTAACTGGAGTACTATACATCCCGAACGGAGTCGAGGACGGACCCGCCCCCAAAAATATGGCATGACGCGGACCTAAAACATCCGAAATTGGGTCCGCGTATCCGATTTCGTCCAGTGCCCTGTGTAACTGGAGTACTATACATTCCGAACGGAGTCGAGAACGGCCCCGCCGTAACACATATGGCCCGACGCGGGCCTAGAACATCCGACATTGGGTCAAGACTGCAGGCCGTTGTTCCGAGCCCCAAAATAAAAACTGCCGTCTTGGGGATTGGCGTTTTGGCTTTCGGACTAGTTGGTTACTACGTAGTCGACGCACCACATCTCACATGTAATCCGATGGGTCAGGAGACGCAAGGCCGAACCGCACTGGTCGTGTGGGCCTTCGGACTTGTTGTATGCCACATAGCCGACGCACCACATGTCACAGTCGGCCCGTTGGGTCAGACACCGAAACTCATGGGCGTTTTGGCCTTCGGAGTTGTTGGCTACCACACAACCGACGCACCACATCGGCGCCGCCGAACGGGCGGCGTCAGGACGAGCTGCATGCAGCTCGTCCAGCAGGAGAGATACGCATCCATGTTGAGTGACCCCTCCCGCGCGCGGAATGTTGACGTGAGTGCAAGCGACAGCACAAGACCCATCTGGGGACATTGATGACCGAACCCCCTTCCCTCGTAGAAACTGAACACGGGCGGGTTCCGGGGTCCGCGGATCCGATTTCGTCTGGTTCCATGTTTGCATCCAGTAATATACATTTCAAACGGGGTGCACATCGTACAAAAATGAGGCCCGACGGGGATCCAGAAAAACCGAAATCGGACCCGCGCGGACGGAAATTGGGATCCACAGAGAGTTAAAACTATAACCGCAGTTGGGGTCCGACGGCGGTTATGTCATACGCGTCTGATCAGAAGTTCAAACCGTCGTTCCGGGCCCAAGAGGAAAACCTTGTCGTCCTGGGGATGGGTGTTTTGGCAATTGGACTGGTTGGGTACCACGTAGCCGACGCACCACATCTCACATATAGTCCGTTGGGCGAGGAAACGCACGGCCGAAGCGCACTGGGCGTTTTGGCCTTCGGACTTGTTGGTTGGTTGCCACATAGCCGACGCACCACATCGCACAGGCAACCCGTTGGGCCAGGAAGCAGGCGACGCATTGGGCGTTTTGGCCTTCGGATTTGGTGTTTACCACATAGCCGACGCACCACATCTCACATGTAATCCGATTGGTCAGGAGACGCAACACCGAAACGCATCGGACTTGTTGGTTGCCACGTGGTCGACGCACCACATCTCACAGGCAGCCCGTTGGGTCAGGAGACGCGGGGCCGAAACGCATGGGCGTTTTGGTCTTCGGATTTGTTAGTTACCACATAGCCGACGCACCACATGTCACAAGCAGTCCGTTGGGTCAGGAAACGCAGGGCCCAAAAGCATCGTACTTGCTGGTTGCCACATGGCCGACGCACCACATCTCACAGGTAGTCCGTTGGGTCAGGAAACGCAAGGCCGACACGCACTGTCGTTTTGGCCTTCGGATTTGTCGGTTGCCATTAAACCGACGCACCACATCTCACAAGCAGTCCGTTGAGTCAGGAGACGCAGGGCCAGGAAACGCATCGGATTTGGTGGTGGCCACATAGCCGACGCACCACATGTCACAGGCAACCCGTTGGGTCAAGAGACGCAAGGCCGACCCGCATGGGCGTTGTGGCCTTCGGACTTGTTGGTTTCATAGCGGAAGCACCACATCTCACAGGCAATCCGTTGGGTCAGGGGACGCAGGGCCGAAGCGCACTGGGGGTTTTGGTTGGCCTTCGGACATGTTGGTTACAACGTAGCCGACGCACCACATCTCATATATAGCCCGTTGGGTCAGGAGTCGCAGGGCCGACGTAAAGTTGGCGTTTTGTCCTTCGGACTTGTTGTGTGCCACATGGCCGACGCACTACATCTCACAGGCAATCCGTTGGGTCAGGAGACGCAAGGCCGAAACGCACCTTCGCAGGACGACGTATTTTCTTCTGGATACGCATTTGGCGATGATGAATTCGACTGGTAACATCGGCGTCGTCGAACGGACGGCGTCGGAAGAGTTGCGTGCGCCGGTGAACGGGCGGCGTCGGACGAGCTGCGTGCAGCTCGTCCAGGAGGAGAAATACGCATCCATGTTGAGTGGGGCCCCCGCGCGCGGACAGTTGATGGGAGTGCACGAAACTGCACAGGACCAATTTTGGGACGTTCGTGACCGAATTCCCTTCCCCCGTAGAAACTGAACACAGGCGGATTCCTGAGTCCGCGGATCCGATGTCGTCCAGTTCCCAGTTCTTTCACAGCGGGGTAGACACCGGATCCGTCGTGAAAGGATAAGGCCCGATGTGGATCCAGAAGATCCGAAATCGGATCCGCGCGGACGGAAATGGGATCCACCGAAGTTCCAAAACCATAGCCGCACTTGGATCCGCTCGAACTTCATGGGGCGACGTCGGTTCACACATACGCGTCTGTTCGAGACTTCAAACCGTCGCTCTGTGCCCGGAAGGAGAACACATCGTCTGGGGGGTCGGCGTTTTGGCCTGCGGGCTGGTTGGGTACCACATAGCCGACGCACCACATCTCATATATGCTCCGTCGGGTCAGGGGACGCAAGGCCAAAACACATTGGACATGCTGGCCTTCGGACTTGTTTGTTGCCACATGGCCGACGCACCACATGTCACCGGCAGTCCGTTTGGTCAGGGGACGCAAGGCCGAACCGTACTGGGCGTTTTAGCCTTCGGACTTGTTGGTTACCACATAGCCGGCGCACCACATCTCACAGGCAGCCCGTTGGGTCAGGAGACGCAGGGCCGAAACGCATGGGTGTTTTGGCCTTCGGAGTTGTTGGTTGCCAAATAGCCGACGAACCACATCTCTCAGGCAGTCCGTTGGGTCAGGAGACGCAAGGCCGAAACGCATTGGACGTTGTGGCATTCGGACTTGTTTGTTGCCACATAGCCGGCGCACCACATGTCACAGGCAACCCGTTGTGTCAGTAGACGCAAGGCCGATCCGCATGGGCGTTGTGTTTTTCGGACTTGCTGGCTTCATAACGGAAGCACCACATCTCACAGGCAGTCCGTTGGGCCAGGTGACGCAAGGCCGAAACGCATCCGACTTGTTGGTTACCACATTCCCGACGCACCACATGTCACAAACAGTCCGTTGGGTCAGGAGACGCAGGGACGAAACGCATGGGCGTTGTAGCCTTCGGGTTGGTCGGTTGCCACATAGCCGACGTACCACATGTCGCAGGCAGTCCGTTGGGTTTCGGGACGCAAGGCCGAACCGCATTCGCGCAGGACGAGCGATTCTCGCCTTGAGGTACAAGTGGCAATGATGAGTTCCAGAAATAACATCGGCGCCGCCGAACGGACGGCGGATGGACGAGCTGCGTGCAGCTCGTCCAGCAGGATAAAAACGCACCATCCATGTTGAGTGGGGCTCCCGCGCGCGGAAAATTGATGGGAGTGCACGAGACAATTCAGGACCCATTTTTGGACGTTCGTGGCCGAACCCCCGTCCCCCGTAGAAACTTAACACGGGTGGGTTTCGCGGTCCGCGGATCCGATTTCGTCCAGATTCCCGTTTCGGTGTATGAATACATTTCAAACGGGGTAGAAATCGGATCCGCCGTAAAAAAAACCTTGCCCGACGCGGACCCAGACAAACCCGAAGTCGCATCCGCGCGGACCGACAACGGTTATTTCACACACGTCCGTTCAAGTTTTCAAACCGTCGTTCCGGGCCCAAAAGGGAAACACTTTCGTCCTGGGGATGGGCGTTTTGGTAATTGGATTGGTTGGGTACCACATAGCCGACGCACCACATCTCACATACATTCCGTTTGGTCAGGAGACGCAGGGCCGAAATGCATTGGGCGTTTTAGCCGTCGGACTTGTTTGTTGCCACATGGCCAACGCACCACATTTCACAGGCAGTCCGTTGGGTCAGGAGACGCAAGGCCGAAACGCGCGCAGGATGAGCATTTTCTTGAGGTGCAAGTGGCAGTGGTGAGCTCGAGAGATCACATCGGCGCCGCCGAACGGACGCATCTGGACGAGGAGCGTGCAGCTCGTCCAGGGAAAAAGTACGCATCATCCATGTTGAGTGGGGCCCCCGCGCACGTTAAGCTGATGGGAGTGCACGAGACACCACGGGACCCATCTTTGGACGTGGAGGACCGAACCCCCGTCCCCCGTAGAAACTTAACACGGGCGGTTCTTTGGGTCCGCGGATCCGATTTCGTCCGGTTTCCCGTTAAATCTAGTGATCTTAGTTTCAAGCTCAGGGTAGAAATCGGATCCGCCGTGAGAAATAAGGCCCGTCAGGGACCCATCAAATCCGAAATCGGATCCTCGCGGACGGAAATGGGATCCACCGAAATAAAATCCACAACCGCAGTTGGGTCCGCTCGACCTTCATGGGGTCCGACGGCTGTTATGTCATAAGTGTCTGTTCAAGAGTTCAAGCCGTCATTCCGGACCCACAAGGAAAGCATTCTTGTCCTGGGGATGTATGCTCGCGGAGCTCCGCCTGTGCCCGTGCTGCTGCCACGCGTGTGCCTCGACGCGTCCCGTGAGATCTCCTCTTCGTCCAGCTGTCGTGGTGCCAGACCTGAAGACAGGTGAGCGCGGCAGGCTTGCCATCGAGAGGGGAGGAGGACAACGCGCAAGAGGCATGCGGAGAGACATGATCGCGCTTCTCTCCAGGAGCATCGAACCTGGGCGCCCCCTTTTTCTGTGGGCCCGGCGGGCATGCACTTCCGAGACGCGGCCACCGGCAGATGTTCTCGGCCCCGCCGCCCGCGGGCGCGGTATATGCGCCCAAGCCGGCGCCCGGTGCCTCTGCCACTTTCCCTATGGCGTTCCCCCGCCCGCGCCGCGGTGGCGATCTTGCCGGCCCTCACTGGCCCTTGCCACCACGGATTGCCGCCGAGGAGGAGGAGGAGGAGGAGGAGGAGGAGGAGGAGGAGGAGGAGGAGGAGGGAGGAGGGAGGAGGAGGAGGGGGAGGGAGGAGGGAGGCGGAAGAGGACGAGGAGCGAGGAGCGAGGAGGAGGAGGACGAGAGCGAGGAGCGAGGAGGAGGAGGAGGAGGAGGAGGAGGAGGAGGAGGAGGAGGAGGAGGAGGCTGCCGACACTCGCCCCGATCCGCCCCCTTTCAGCTTCGTCTGCCTCTCGTGCGGCCCCACCGCGTGGGGCCCGTGGCGTGCCGGCGCGGGAGCGGCCCCGCCGCGGGCGTTCGAGGCTTCTGCCTCCGCCCCGCTCGCCCGCCCTCCTGCCCATCTCCCTGTCCCCTGCCTCCTCCCCCTTCCTCGCCGCCCTCGTCCTCCTCGCCGTCCTCGTCCTCCTCGCCCTCCTCCCTTCTGCTGCCCTCCCGCCGCCCCTTCCTCGCCCTCCTCGTCCTCCTCCTCTCCTCTCCTCCCTCCCTCCCTCCCTCCCTCCCTCCCTCCTCTCCTCTCCTCCTCTCCTCTCCTCCGCCCTCCTCGTCCCCCTCCCCTCTCCTCCCTCCCTCCCGCCCTCGCTCCCCCGGCCCTTCCTCTCGGGCGCCTCGCCGCCGGCGCGCGCGGAGCAGCCGAGCTCCCGCGGGGGGCTCGGAGAGAGCGGGCCGCGGCACTGCGCAGCACGGGAGGGCCCCCGCCCGAGCCTGCGCGCGGAGCAGCCCGCTGGTCGGAGCCCCGAATCATCAGGGGTAACTCGGGTCAGGGGGGAGGAGGAGGAGGAGGAGGAGGAGGAGGAGGAGGGGGAGGAGGAGGAGGAGGAGGAGGAGGGGGAGGGGGACCCCCTCCCCTCCAATGTGTGGTGATGGTGGCAGAGGCCGGGCCCCGGCGCGGCGGCGAACCCGGCGGGGGCCGCAGGGGGCCACCGCACCCCGCGCCGGCGCCCTTTGGCGGGCTGATGGCGGGGAGCGCTCGCCATGGGGGAGGCGGGTCATCAGAGCCCCGAATCATCCGGGGTAACTCGGGTCAGGGCTAACTCGGGTTCGTTTTTCGGGATTCCGAACCCGAGTTACCCCGGACCCGAGTCACCCCGGATAACTCGGGCGTCCAGAGCCCCGAATCATCAGGGGTGACTCGGGTCAGGGCTAACTCGGGTTCGTTTTTCGGGATTCCGAACCCGAGTTACCCCGGACCCGAGTTACCCCGGATAATTCGGGCGTCCAGGGCCCCGAATCATCAGGGGTAATTCGGGTCAGGGCTAACTCGGGTTCGTTTTTCGGGATTCCGAACCCGAGTTACCCCGGACCCGAGTTACCCCGGATAATTCGGGCGTCCAGGGCCCCGAATCATCAGGGGTAACTCGGGTCAGGACTAACTCGGGTTCGTTTTTCGGGATTCCGAACCCGAGTTACCCCGGACCCGAGTTACCCCGGATAATTCGGGCGTCCAGGGCCCCGAAACATTAGGGGTAACTCGGGTCAGGGCTAATTCGGGTTCGTTTTTCGGGATTCCGAACCCGAGTTACCTCGGACCCGAGTTACCCCGGATAATTCGGGCGTCCAGATCATCAGGGGTAACTCGGGTGAGGGTTAATTCGGGTTCGTTTTTCGGGATTCCGAACCCAAGTTACCCCGGACCCGAGTTACCCCGGATAACTCGGGCGTCCAGATCATCAGGGATAACTCGGGTCAGGGTTAATTCGGGTTCGTTTTTCGGGAACCCAAACCCGAGTTACCCCGGACCCGAGTTACCCTGGATAACTTGGGCGTCCAAGCTGGAAGGCACCGTCGCAGGGGTGGACTCAAAAACGGTGTCTTGTGGCGACTGCGTGGGTCGTCTTCGTTCCGATCTCGCTCTGAGGCAGAGGCGGATTGGAGACGAAACGAATAATGAAAAGTTATCCCGGCAAAGCAACCTAACAGCGATGTGTAGAAGCATATCTGAAAGCATTCCCCTTAAGGTTCAGATGAAAATCCAGTTGTAGAATTCTGCTGTTCTCGCAGTCGTAGTCGCATTCGCGATGACAGTCGCAGCGGCAACGGCAGTCGCAGTCACAGCCTCAGCCTCAGCCTGCCTCAGCCTCAGCCTCAGCCTGCCTCAGCCTCAGCCTGCCTCAGCCTCAGCCTCAGCCTGCTTCAGCCTCAGCCTCAGTCTGCCTTCAGCCTCGGCCTCAGCCTCAGCCTGCCTCAGCCTCAGCCTGCATCAGCCTCAGCCTCAGCCTCAGCCTGCCTCAGCATCAGCCTGCTTCAGCCTCAGCCTCAGCCTGCCTCAGCCTCAGCCTCAGTCTGCTTCAGCCTCAGCCTCAGTCTGCCTTCAGCCTCGGCCTCAGCCTCAGCCTGCCTCAGCCTCAGCCTGCCTCGGCCGCAGCATCAGCCTGCCTCAGCATTCAAAATGTGGCCCAGGAATGGAGTTCTGGGAACTAGAAGAACACGAAGTGGCCTACAGTTGGCTCCGGGCATTCAAAATGTGGCCCAGGAATGGAGTTCTGGGAATTTGAAGAGCACGAAGTGGCCTACAGTTGGCTCGGGGCATCCAAAATGTGGCCCGGGAATGGAGTTCTGGGAGCACCAAGAGCGATTTTGCGAGGATGTCCGAAGCGATTTGGGCTTCGGCGGCACCGCCCCGGGTCCCGCCCCGACCCCCCTGTGGAGTCATCTGCTGCTCTCTTTTGAGACCACTAGAATCCTATCAGCAAAAGCTGTTAGGTAACAACCACGAAAACGAAAACGAAAAACGTGAGGGAAAAGGGAAACGAACACAAA
The DNA here is from genome assembly GCA_963575745.1 of Prorocentrum cordatum. Classification (NCBI taxonomy): domain Eukaryota; class Dinophyceae; order Prorocentrales; family Prorocentraceae; genus Prorocentrum; species Prorocentrum cordatum. Next base: position 198,231 of record CAUYUJ010015551.1, on the reverse strand, counting down.
AACGAAAAAGACAAAAGGGAAAGACGAAAACAAAACGAGCACGAAAAACACCGTTTGGGTTCAGCCCTGCACCGTCTCTCTCTCGGGAGAGCGCGCGCCGGCTCTCTGATGTCTGCCGGCTGTGTGCGTGGCGGAGGTTTGGCAGCTCGCTCCTTCACGGGGTCGGGCAGCTCAGGTCGGGCCGGGCGAAAGGGGGGGATTGGCAAAGGGGGGTTACAAAATTTGTTGCACGCGGCTGGTTTCGGCCTCTCCGAGGGGCCCATTCCTCGATACATAGCCGCCTCTGGCGCTGGGAGGCGCCGGGAAAATCAGCTACGTGAGCTGATTCTCAACCCCCACCTTTGCTATCCCCCCTTTCGCCCGACCCGAGGGTCGGGCAGCTCAGGGCACTCTGCGGCCTGAGGCGTTACATAACGCCTGAGGCGTTACGTAGCGCCTGAGGATTGCATCGGGCGTGTCCCTCTACAGGAGGAGCATTCAAACATTTTTACTTGGGGGGGAATAGTCTGAGGACGACTTTTGATCACATTTTAGCATATCAAACATAGTATCCTCTACTGGAGGAGTATTCAAACATAGTATCATCTACACTCGGAATAGTTAGTCTGGGGACGATGTTTTGACATTTTTGGACCCACTATTTTTCCCTACCTGGGCTCTGCCTAGAAGGGTTCTTGCTCGGCTTGCTTGAAGGAGGAGGAGGAGGAGGAGGAGGAGGAGGAGGAGGAGCAGGAGGAGGAGGAGGAGGAGCACACGGCCCACGGGTCCATGGCCGCGTGAGCAGTTCCAGCGGCTCCGTGCCCGCGCGGCCGCTGCTCGGCCGGAGAGCGCGCCCGCGGCCCCCCCTGGCTCGGTGCGGCAGGTGGCCCCTGGGGCCCACGGCCGTGGCCGGGACCACCCCGCAGACGGGCCCACGGCTGCGCCATCAAGCAGTGGCGAAGCGTCCTGGCTCGCCTATAGCCCTGCGCAACAATGGCCTAAGAAGCTCTTGTGGTTCCCACGAGAGCTTCTTAGAAGAACGTTTCTGGCGGAGGCCGTCTTGGTTTTACCACATCGGGTCAGTGTTCTGAGGACGTTGTTTCTGTTCTTGGAGCATTTCTGGGTTCTAAGAACATTTCGTGGTAGGACTATAGGCATGCCGGGGCGGTCGGTCCCTGCTCAGCACTACAGCTGGACTGTCAAACGGACCCATGGCCTCATGGAGGTGGGCTTGTGGCATCGCGAGCATACCTCCACGTTGCTGTGGCAGCAGCTCGCAGCCCGATGGCCACCGCTTGTTGGCCCCACTGCCGCCGCTCAGATGGCCATGGCCACGACACCGCATTTTCCAATGGGCCCTCGGCCACCATCGTGCAGCAGTCCAGTGACTGAGGCCCCGCAGCCCCCACGTTCATCTGCTTCGTAGACCCCCCGTCGTTGCGGGCAAGCGTTCGATCATACGCGATGTCACGCATTTAAATCCCGTCTATCCGAGAAGCCGTCGTAATGCAATCATGCTAACTGGTACTGCGCTCGCAGCTGGGCCAACAGCCCGCTCCTCTGCGGTAGCGTCCCACGGGAATTGTGTATCAGTGTACTTGCCGAGGGTGTGTGAATTTGGGCAAGCGATTGCACCATTGCGCACGCAAAACTAATGTGAGGAGACTGAGGGAAGGACAGATGGTGAGGAATACGAGAAGACGGCCAAGATCAGCACCGGGGCCAGGGGCGCACGAAGTGTACAGTGCTGCAAGTCGGAGCCTGCCAGGTTATGTCATCATGGCGAACCTGGCCCCGCCCTTGGAGAATCATGATAGATGGGACTTCAAGTATGACCTGAAGGGCTGCGCCGACGACAAGACCGCACCGCTCCGCCCGCTCTGCCTGCTCTCTCCAGGCACGGTGCTACACTGAAGTGGGGCCTGTCCCTCCACAGGAGGAATGTTCAAAAGTAGTCCGGAAAATAGTCAGGGGTCGATTCTTCGATTATTTGTTGATCATTTTTGGACTATGTTGTTGTTTTGGCTATTTTCCATTTCTCGCCCAAACTCGCCCTGTATCGGAGGTCTAGAGATTGACGCCAACACCAAGATCGGCGGTGTGCCTCCACCGAGGGAAGACGATCCCGATCTCGGTGATGGTGGTAATATTCTGGCCTCCAAGGTGACCGAACTATTGCCACCAGCACCGAAATCTAGGATCATCTTTCCCATGTGGAGGCAGCCCCCTGTGTTGGTGTTGGTGCCCATTTCTCGGGCGAAGAGAATTATGCACATGCACCGATCCTGGCAAGGCCCATCTTTGACCCAGGATCGGTGCATATGCCTTCCTGGCCAAGGTAGGAGGGCGTATGCACCGATCCTGGGCTCAGGATGGGCCTGGCCAGAATCGGTGCATGTGCATAGTTCTTTTTCCTCTAATTTCTAGGCCTGCAACTGTATGGGGGACAGGCCCGACCTGCTGCTACATGCTGGCCGTTCGGGCCCACGCGTCTCTCCTCGCTCGGAGCGCCGCGGTTTGCGCCCCCGGGAGCGCCCAGGGGAGCGCCCGGGAGCGCGCCTGGGAGCGCCCGGCAGCGCACCGGGGAACGCCTGGGAGCGTCTGGGGGCGCGCCTGGGAGCGCGCCCGGGAGCGCACCCCAGAGCGCCGGGGAGCGCCGGGGAGCGCCGGGGAGCGCCTGGGAGCGCTTCTGGCCCTTGTGCTTGCCCCCCTCCTCCTCCTCCTGTTCCTCCTTCCTGCTCCTACTCCTTCTCTTCCTCCTCCTCAACGCTTGGGAACGCCTGGGGGCGCCTGGGAGCGCCCAGGAGCGCTCGGCGGGAGCGCCGCGGGCGCTCCTGCTTTGGGACGCTCCGCGCGGTGCCCGAGGCCAGCGCGCCGGCGTTCCCGCGAGGTGAGCCCGCACGACCGCCGAGCCTCAGAGCCCCGAATCATCAGGGGTAGCTCGGGTCAGGGCTAACTCGGGTTCGTTTTTCGGGAGTCCGAACCCGAGTTACCCCGGACCCGAGTTACCCCGGATAACTCGGGCGCCCAGAGCCCCACATCATCAGGTGTAACTCGGGTCAGGGCTAACTCGGGTTCGTTTTTCGGGATTCCGAACCCGAGTTACCCCGGACCCGAGTTACCCCGGATAACTCGGGCGCCCAATACAGGGGGGTTCTTCGACGAACAAAAAAATGTCCCCAAAATAGTCCAACAATCGTCCCGAAATAGTCTGGAGACTATTCTTGGGGTATGTTTTGACCTTTTTGGGGTATTCTGGGGGATCTTCGACGAAGAATTAAAGAAACATAGCCCCAACATGGTCCAAATATAGTCCCAAAGTAGCCTGGGGACAATTTTTGGAAGACTTTTTGACCTTTTGGGGGTATGTTTGGGGCATCTCTTATCTTTCGTAGACAATCCCCCTGTAGGGGGGGGGCACGCCCGACATAAGTCGGGCCGGACGAAAAGGGGGGATTGGGAAAGGGGGGGTTACGAAATTTGCTGCATGCAGCTGGTTTCGGCCCCACCGAGGGGTCCATTCCTCGATATATCGTCGCCTCGGGCGCCGTCAGGCGCCGGGAAAATCAGCTACGTGAGCTGATTCTCACCCCCCCCTTTGCTACCCCCCCCTTTCGCCCAGCCCGAATAAGCCGAGCCGCGCACGCGCGCGCCCGGAAGGCTGGCAGGGTCTGCGGTGCGGCTCCTCCGTCAGCGGGGGGCAGAGGGCCGGGCGTCGTGCGCGGGGTCGCGCAATGGCGCAGGGTTTCCCGCGATGTGTTACACGCCGGTCGTTGAAAGCAGGATATGTTTTGGATTCCCAGGTCCCAATCTGCTTCAAGCGCCTTCCTACCTCAAGAGTCGACCTGATTTTGCTGTGTTCTGTTGTTCTCTGGGAGGGCCTGGACCCAGTCCACTCTGTCCGTCTTCCTATTCCTACTTCATTTTCTTACCTACTTCCTCCGACCGACGTGTAGTTGTTGCTTCACGCGCTCGTAGGTCGCGCGCTCGCAGGATCAATGTGGTGCTTCGGGCTCACGTGACCTGCCCTTTTGCGTTGACCTCTCCGCTGCGCTTTAACAAAGCTTGGGCAGCGTGACTTGAATGTTGTCTCGAAACTCTGATGGGGGGCCCAGCAATCAGCGCAGGTTCAGCAAGCGGCGTCCCAATGCTCGCCACTGCTGATCCCAGTCATGAGAGCGTTGCCCCAGCAAGTTCTTGTCGGGCTCCACTTGTTTTGATCGCAGGCCCTCGCTCTGGCCGCACTCGTCTCTCCTGCCTCCCTCTTTCGGCTCTCTGCAGCGCCGCTCCTCCCATCGATTCTGCCGTGGGCGTCGCCGAGGATTTTGGAGAAAGATGGAAAGATGGTCAAGCCAGTGCGAAGACGATGGTATCGCGCGGACAGGTGGGCATATTCTGGTGTGTCATCGGCAGGATGAGAGGACAAGCGATGTCGAGAGAGGGCGTAGGGGGAGGAGGATGGGACGGGGGACGCGAGGACATATTGCAATGATATGCAGATGCAGTTACAGCTCGGACCAGATCTCTCATTCGGATGAATAGCTAACAGCCGTCACGATGAGGAGCCGGGCGACATGAACTTCGATTCGCCCACGTTGTTTTCGACCTGTAGTTGTTATTCGCGTTTTTTGTTGTTCGTTTTGTGCGTGTTTGTGAGTTTGTATGTGTGTGCGTGTTTATTTTCATTTGTTCTTGTTGTGGCCGACCAAAGCGGCAGCAACACAGAAGCCCAAGACGGGGGGAATTATTATTCTTGCGCTAGCCAAACACAGACAGAAAAAGAGTACCCAAACTTGGGGAAACGAATTGTCGAAACGGCTCAAACATGTTCTATGGTTTGTTGGGTGGTTGAAAGCGTATTAAACGTGCATGGTGACATCTACTGACCGCGCGGGCAACGTGCTGGCCGGGTCCAGACTTGAAAACGGCAAGAAAACGTCACCTACAGACCAAACGTGGGTCCCAACACGGACAGAGCACGGCGGCCCGAACTTCGAAGAATTGGACCCGCAGTGGCGACCAGCACAGGACACATGCAGCAGACATCGCCGATTTTGAAAACTCACCGCCCACCGGATTATCCCAACCCAATCCGAAGGCTTCGACTCGCCTTCCATGGAGGAAGTAAAGAGGGGCGGGCCTTCTCATAAGGCTCGGATGTCCCCCCGACCGCCTTCTGGGGAGTGTTCTGAGCTTTCCCCGAAGATGCAGATGGCTTCTCAGAAGGCCGGGGGGCTTCTGAGGAGTCCCGCCGCCTTCTGAGAGGGCCTTCTCCTTCTCACTCCCCGCCCTCGCTCGCCGCCGACCCGTCCTCGATGGGCGGCGTGGCGGTTCGGCTTCCTTCGAGCGCGTGGCGAAGTCCGAGCCGCGCCCCCGCCTCCCATCGATCCAGGCCTATCGATGCTTGTTGGGGCTCGGATGCTCGGATCCCGTCGCCCACCTCCAGAGGAGGAACAGGTACCCATACCTCTGCCCTTCGCCCGCTTCCCCTGTCGGGCCTCCTGGGAGGCCCTCGTCGCCACCGCTGGATTCGCGTCGAAATCCTTGTCAGAACGCGCCCCGGGAGCGGTCCGGGGAGTAGCGGTATCGGTACCTTTTGGTTTCCCCAGTGGCGGGGGGGGCGGCAAAGGAAACGTCGGCGGGGGCATGGTAGGTAAGGGTTGCAACAGGCCGAGGGGGCGCGAGCGGTCCCTATGTTAAAACAGTCTCAAGTCGGAAACGTGTGAGGCCATTGTTGCTACACACTGTAAGTTCAATGTTGCTGGAGTTCTGACGTGGCCACGCCTGCGCTCCGCGTGCCCACGTGGTCGCCGAGCTCGGCCGCGGTCGCGGAGCAGCCCGCCCCGCGCGCAGGCCGGCTGGGGGCCTCTCGCTCTTCCGCCGCGGGCCTCCGTCTCCGGGGGCAGCGTCGTGGCGCTCGGCTTTTTTTTTGTTGGGCGTCCGCGCTTCTCCGCGGTTTTGGCCACCCATCTCGCAGGGGCGCGCTCCTCCGCCTCCTCCTCCTCCTGCTCCTCCTCCTCCTCCTGCTCCTCCTCCTCCTCCTGCTCCTCCTCCTCCTCCTCCTCCTCCTCCTCCGCCTCCGCCTCCTCCGCCTCCGCCGCGGTTTGGGGCGCCTCCCAGCGGCTGCGTCTCGCCGAGAGCGTTCCGGGGGTGCCCCGGTCGTCCCGAGCGGCCGCGGGGCCGGAGAGCTGGGGTGTGACCCGGAATTCCAGGCGCGCAGCCGACTCTGACGCGGGAGGGGACGCCTCGGCTCCGAACCGCACATGCTGGGCTTGTTTTCCACCACCACCACCATCAGTTGGAGGGGGAGGGGCCCTCCTCCTCCTCCTCGTCCTCCTCCTGCTGCTCCTCCTCCTCCTCCTCTTCGTCCACCTGCTCCTCCTCCTCCTCCTCCTCCTCCTCCTCCTCCTCTTCGTCCTCCTCCTCCTCCTCCTCCTCGTCCTCCTCCTCCTTCCCCCCGCCAACTCATGGTGGTGGTGGTGGAAAACATGCCCATCAGCACATGCATCGCCGACAGGGGCCCGACAGCCCACCCCGTGCAGGAAAGTGCAGATTTGCGATCGGGGGCCTATCACCACTGCACGTGTGGGCGACGTGTCGCCGAGCTCCGGTCGCTGCTTCCCTCCCCCTGAGTTGGTACCCCCCCAACGTTGCCCCTCATCTTCTTGGTCTTTCATCCACAATTCTGGGTGCAGTTCGCGTGGACGTGCCCCGTATATCCGTGACTCGCGGCAGTGGTGTCCCATTCGCCGTCGGAGGAAAGACAGAGGCCGCGGGTCAGGCTCAGGATGCTGATGAACATGGGGGGAGGATGAGGAGGAGAAGAAGGAGAAGGAGGAGGAGGAGAAGGAGGAGGAGGAGAAGGAGGAGGAGGAGGAGGAGGAGGAGGACACGTTCGTCGCACGCGCCTCATGCCTGATCCCTAGTTGATCGGCAACTGAATCACGTTTGCATTCGATTTCTTCTCGGCCCCCAGCCCGCATCCGTACCACCCCGACCAGCAGCTGTTCCGCTTGCGATTCCCACGCGACGCCACTGCAGTTACACCTGCCTCGGGTCAGCATCGATGCACCATCGAGGACACGCGGCCTCGCGACAAGACCGACAGCGGCACGCCAGTGCACAATAAGAAGCATCGGGACGCCGTCGGGCTCATCAGCAGGCCATCGGCGCACACTCGGGACACCGTCATGGCACACCATCCCAACCGCACCCCCCACTTGAGCTTCGCATTCGACATCCTCACTGGATCAAGGTAAGACGACCGGCGGCCATTCTGAACACCTGTTGTTCGCAGTTGAATCAGACCGTCTGCCGTATCCGTTACGAGGAAGAAAGCATGTGTTTTGTCTAAGGTCGTTTATATCTTTTTGTCTTGTCGGTTGTTGCTACATGAGCTATCAGCTTGCCTCGAGCAAAAAGGGTTGTCCTCATTGGGGTCTTACCAGATTCGTCGTCATCAAGGCACCGTCGGGACGCGATCGCATCACTGTCGAGGCCCAGCCAACGGGGCACCATTTGGACACAATCAGTCGACCAATGGGACACCATTGATCCGCTGACAGCGCTGCGTCGATACACCATCAGCACAAAAATCAGCAGCCCACAGGTGCGATGACAGAACGCGTAAGGTCGCTACGTCATCTCGCTTACGACCCGTTTTTGATCGTCGCTCACTTGGGCGCAGTCAACACGCCGTGGGGAGAGACACTGGCTACTATCAAGAAGCAATTGCGACGGGGGAGGAGGCAATCCATGGATGTATGGGGGAGACCATTCGAGAGCAGAACTCGCACCTGCATGTTCTTCCCAGTTCCCCTGTCTTCTTCTCTTTCACATCCCCCAGAACACGGAGGCAGGAGGGGATGCATTGAGACATTTGCATACAGTTGGGCTCGCATCAAGAAACCATACGCTGTTCGTCAGGGAACCCAGGGTTTCTTCGCACCGCGCGCCGCGGGGCTACTTCCCGCGGCCTTTGATGAAGCTGCTGCGTTCAGGGTGCTCTGGGTCCCCCTTTAGGTGCAGCCCCCCGCGCGGATTTTCAGGGTTAGGTTTCCTGCGAGAGTTTCTTGCGGCCGCGCCCGCACTGTATGAACGTGATCATTCCATGGGGCTCATGGGGCAGTGGCAAGGTGGTCAAAATGTTGCTGGTCAGACTTGCGCTGGCAGTATTGGAAGGCTCATCCCCGCTTGCGCGATGAAGAGGATGTGGGTCATGGGACTCTTCAGGCACATGAGAATGGATGGACACCGTGCCTCTTATTGAAAGGGACAATTGGATGAGGAATCGGGTTTGACGCCTCAGATCGAAAGGTGCAACTGGGAGGTGAGGAGGAGTAGGTGGAGGAAGAAGACGATGATGACGCTGACGATGAGGAGGACGAGGATGAGGAGGAGGAGCTCCCCGTTCCTTATCCCTGTGTCTGCTTCCGTATGTGTCCGCTTCTTCTTCTTCAGTTCCCTTCCTCTTCCCCCTTCTCACTCTTTCCTCTCCGCAGCTTTCTCCCTCTTTCTCCCCTCCCTTGCCTTTCCACCCTCTATCCCTGCCGCTACGACCTACTTGCTCCCGCTCCCTCCCCTGAGATGTTGCTGCAATGTCTGAAAGACCCAGCGCAGTGGAGAGGGCAGCTGCAGACGCGATCTCACGACCCGAAGGGGCAAGCGGCTACATGTGATATGCTTCCGTGCCTTTTGCGCCTGGTCGCCCTGGCAGGCAGCACTGGAAGCACCATGCACAGCAATCTTCATTCTCCTCATCCTTTTCCTGCCGTGCTCCCGCTCCCCAAAGATAGCCGGTTGTACAGTTACCAGATCCGGATGCTACCTTGCTTGCTTGCACCGCCGCCGCAGCCACAAGGCGCATGTTCGACTGAGTGTGCGTTCTGTAACATTTGCATCGCCCACGCGCTACGACGCATGTCAGGAGGGGAACAACACACAGACGCAACCAATCGTCGAACTCCAGGAAATGGGAGGGGGAAGACGAAATCCGAGAACATGTGGGAAAACACGGGGAATCCTGGGAGGTGTGTCTCTTTATTTGTGTGTCCCTGGGCCCCAATAGTATGGCATGGCTGGCCGACTTGCCTGCTCGTCTGCACGCTGCTCTTTTCCCAGGGTTTCTTCCCCTCCAGCCCTCTCGGCTGGGCGGTAACTTGGGGGTGGCCCAAAGGGGGGGGGGTGCGGCGAGGGATTCACATACGGCCCGTGCGCGGCCGTTTCTGCCTCAGCTCCCGCTTCCCGAGGCGACGGCCAGCACGGAAGTTTCGGGGGGTGATCACCAGGTCGTCTCCTGGCGGCTCCTTCCCTGTTGGGCTGGGGGTACATTCGCCCCCTTGATGCCGGGGAAAAGCATCGACAACGTCGTGCGATCTGGGGGTGGCCCAACGGGGGGGGTGAAGAAAACGGCCCCAAAGGGGACCCTTTGGGGCCCCGCTTTTGGGCACCCGCCTGGCTCCAGAAAGGGTCTTGAAGGGCTCCTTGGGGGCTCTTTGCTTCACCCCCCCCCAATTGGGTTCCCGGGTAGGCAGACCTACCCCGACACGATGGGAAAAAGGGGCTTCGCTCCTTATTTCGGAAAGAGCGCGTTCTGTAGTTGCTTGGAGGGGGGGGGCCAGTTTGCAACCGGACCCCCCCCCCGGATGGATCGGGGGTGGGCAGACCTACCCCGACACGTCGATTAAGGAATCGGCCGTTTTCGGTTCGCGAGAGGGCGTCGCGGCCGTCGTTTTTGCGGGTCCAGGTCCGTCGGTTGCGGTCCCAGGCCGTTTTCGCTAAAGGGAGGTCTACTAAAGGGAGGTTTGTCCACCGCCGATGGGTCACCCCCCACTGCCACCCGCCTGGCCCTCGCCCGCCTCTCCCGTCTCCTCTCCCGCGTCTCTGCCTGCCAGGGCACCTCTCCACAGCCGCAGAGGCTCGGATAGTGCGGAGCCTCCTGCGACGAGGTACGCCCACGGCCCCAAGAAGGGCCACGGGCGGGATACCGGGCATGCCTCCAGCGAGAGCTTGGGCCTTGCCTCCATACACTTCTCTGAGGCCCTCCTTGTTTTCAGATTCCCCATCGTGGTGGCTGCATCGAACTCGCGTCCTATTCGGCCTTGCTTTACCTGACCTCCTCGTCTCTCTCGTTCTCCTTCTGATCGATGCTCGGCTCCATTGTCCCGTCTCCACGAGCCGTTCGATCTACTTGCGACTAGATGTGGGCACGCGGAGGGCAGGTTTCGTAAGGGTGCCTTTGGTCGGTTCGGCCGTGTCGCAGTCGTCTGCGTTCGACCAGTCGGGTCCGGTCAGCTGTCGAGTCGTTGCTGCCTCGCCGCGCCCTTCTAGGCTTCCTGCGGCCTGTCTGTTTCGGTCGGTTCGGATTTCGTTGTCGGCTCTGACAATTTTCGCTTGTGCTGTCGCCGTGGGTGGCCTTGTCTGGCCATGCGCGCCACTGCCCGCCTCATGATCGGGCTCGAACGGTTTTCGATCGAGGTTTGACTAGAGGGGGTTGGGATGTGGGGTGTCGATGCTGACCGCTGGATCGCAGGCACCCCCCAGTTGGCCTCGCCCTCGGTGAGGGGCAGGAGGATGCTCTCAGGAATCGCAGGAGAAGGATGAAGACGCGCCTCTTCCCGCCCAAGCTCCCCCTGCTGCTCCGCTTCCCACCTCCCTCTCCCTCCTCCTCCTTTGCCTCCTCTCGTCCTCTCTCTCTCTCTCTGCCCCTTTCCCGCTCCCAGGTCGCCCTACTCCCTCCCTTCCTCGCCCCTT
>CAUYUJ010015551.1:165000-185000 GCA_963575745.1 Prorocentrum cordatum | reverse complement strand
GATGATGATGCTGCTGCTGATGTTGCTGATGAGCAGGATGATGCTCATGATGATGCCGATACTCATGATGATGCTGATGATGCTGATGCTGCTGATGATGATGCTGATGATGATGATGATGATGATGATGATGATGATGATGAGGAAGATCATGACGATGATGACGATGAGGGTCATCATGATGATGATGGTGGTGGTGGTAGTGGTTGTGGTAGTGGTGGTAATGATAATGATGAGGACGCCGTCGAGGACGGCGATGATGACGGTGGTGATGATGATGGTGATGATGATGATGCTGCGGATGCTGCTTCTGCTGCTGATGATAGGAGGAGGGCTTTGTGCGTAGTGCAGCCGCCAAGTCACTGAGCACTCCTGTTGCATTGGGCTCAAGCGTTTCCTTCCACCAAGCGGTGGCACCCTTTCAACTTTGTGCAGTGTTCCCGCTTCGTACTGAGACAACTCATTGCAATATCGTTTTTGGTTACCTTGCCTGGTAGCGGGGCGAGGTCAAGGCAAGGCCGAATCAGAACATACCAGCTGCACGTCAAGAATGCTTTACATAGAACTTGACTAGTTTGGGAGCAAATTGCCTGGCAGCTTTTGAATGTGGTGACTATGAATGTGCCAAGCAGCTCCAAAGGCAAACCATGGCGGCGCCATTGCAATACGGGTGAGGAAGAACAGTTTGGTAATGCGGATATGTCACACGAGCACGGCTTCACCCACATGCAACCTTTCGGTAAAGCAAACAGCATTGCTAAGCATCATGAGCTGTGGGCAGAGGCACGAGGAAGCGACCAGTACAGTCAAAAAGGCAGAGTTGCCGAATTAGGACTGTTAATCGAAGAAGCGTTGAACAGCAACGACCTACCCACAGCTAACAGACAAAGCGAACCCGATCCGTAGTCGTGGTAGTCAAAAGGGCAACCAGTGAGTCAAAGGCAGTTCAAGCATTCAATAACTTCGATGCTGGCCGTTCGAAGTTTCACGGATGGAATGAACTATTGCTCAACTCGTTAGCCCAAGTAAACACAAGGCGATCGTAAAGTTCTTCAGACTCTCAACGCCAGGCCCGCACCCATGGATGGAGCATGCATGGGTGACCGTCTCTTTATCATTCCGCCCATTTTCATGATCATCTCTCCCTGTGTCTCTCTCTCTCTCTCGTTCTCTCTTTCTTTCTCTCTCTCTCTCTCTTTCTCTCGCCCTGCCTCTCTCTGAAATACTCCCACGGTCCTGGCCTGCGTCCACTCTCCGGTCCCTCCTCGTCGTCCCCTCTTCTCTTAGGCAGGCCGCCGGGCGCGCACACACACAACACACAACACAAACCACACACAACACACGAGCCACAGCACACACAGCATACACAACACACAACACACACAACACAACACACACACGACGCACACAACACACAACACACAACACACAGCACACAACACACAACACATAACACACAACACACAACACACACACAACATACACACGCACGACACAACACACGCACGCACACGCACACAACACACACGCACACACATAACACAACACACACACACGCACACACAAGACACAACACAATACACACCACAACACAACACACCACAACACGACACACACACACACGCACGCACACACACACCACACACACAACACAACATAACGCATCACAACACAACGTAACACAACATAACACAACGCGACGCAACATAACACAATACAACAAATACGCACGCGCACACGCACACGCACACGCACACGCACACTGACGCACACACCAACGCACACGCACACGCACACGCACACGCACACGCACACGCACACACACGCACACGACGCACACGCACACCACACACCACACACTACACACCACACAACACACAACACACACCACACAACACATAACATACACCACACAACCCACAACACTCACAACACACAACACAGAAGGCACACTACACAACACACAACACACAACACACACCACATATCAGACAACTCACACCACGCAACACACAACACACAACATGCAACACAACAAACACAACACGCAACACACACCACACAACACACAACAAATAGCATACACCACACAGTACACACAACACACGCCCCACACCCCACAACACACAATACACAACGCACAACACACAACACACAACACACAGCGCACAGCACACGCACACCATCCAACACACACAACACACAACATACAACACACAGCACACAACACCCACCACACAACACACAACTCACAATACACAACACAACACACAACACACGCAACACGCAACACACAACACACAACACAAATCACACAACACACAGCACACACCACACATCACACCACTCACCGCACACAACACAACCCATAACACACAACACACAAGACACCGCACAATACACAGCACACAACACAAATCACACAACACACAACACACACAACACACAACACACAACACACACACAACACACACACACCACACAACACACAACACACAAAACGCACAGCACACAACACACGCGCCATACACAATATATACACCACACAACACACAATACACCCAACATACACAGCACACAAACAACACACAACACACAACACACACACCACACAACACACAACACACAAAGCACACAGCACACAACCCACACAACACACACAACACACAACACAGACACCACACACAACACACAGCACATACAGCACACATGACTCACATCAGACGCAACACACACAACACAAACAACACGCTCCACACACAGCACACAACACACAACACACAACACACAATACACACAACACGCACAAACAACACACACATAACACGCACATGACACACAACACACAACACACACAGCACTCACAACACGCACAAGACACACACAAGACACACAACACACAACACAACACACAACGCACACCACAGACAACGCACGACACATACCACACACAACACCCCACCCTCAATACACACAACACACACGCACACACGCACACACAGTACTCCGGCACACTTTTTTGGTCTGCGGGGCAAGAGCGATTCTCTTCCGCTAACGGCTAGCACTCCAGCACACACAACACATACACAACACCCGCACACACGCACACGCACATACGCACACGCGCACACGCGCACACACAGCACACACGCCATGCGCACACACGCACACTCGCACACACGCACACACGCACGCACGCACAGACGCCCACACACACAAGCACACAGGCACACACGCCCACACGCCTACACGCACACACGCACACACGCACACGCACACACGCACGCACGCACACACGCACACACGCAAACACGCGCACACGCACACGCGCACACGCGCAGACGCGCACACGCACACGCGCACACACGCACACACGCACACACGCACACACGCGCACACACGCACACGCACACACGCACACACGCACACACGCGCACACACGCACACACGCACACACGCACACACGCACACACATACACACGCACACACGCGCAGACGCGCACACGCGCACACGCACACACGCACACACGCACACACGCGTACACGCGCACACGCGCACACGCGTACACGCACACGCGAACACACGCACACAAGCACACACGCACACGCCCACACGCGCACACGCGCACACGCACACACGCACACACGCACACGCACACACGCGTACACGCGCACACGCGCACACGCGCACACGCGCACAAGCGCACACGCGCACAAACGCACACGCGTACACGCGCACACGCGCACACGCGCACACGCGCACACGCACACAAGCACACACGCACACACGCACACACGCTCACGCACACACGCACACACGCACACATGCACGCACGCACAGACGCACGCACGCACGCACGCACACGCGCGCACACGCGCACACGCGCACACGGGCACACGCGCACACGCACACGCGCACACGCGCACACGCGCACACGCGCACACGCGCACACGCACACACGCGCGCACACGCACACGCACACACGCGCACACGCGCACACGCGCACACGCGCACACGCGCACACGCGCACACGCGCACACGCGCACACGCGCACACGCGCAGACGCGCACACGCGCACACGCGCACGCGCGCACACGCACACACGCACACGCACACACGCGTACACGCGCACACGCGCACACGCGTACACGCGCACAAACGCTCACGCGTACACGCGCACACGCACACACGCGCACACGCGCACACGCGCACACGCGCAGACGCGCACACGCGCACACGCGCACACGCGCAGACGCGCACACGCGCAGACGCGCACACGCGCACACGCGCACACGCGCACGCGCGCACACGCGCACACGCGCACGCGCGCAAACGTGCACACGCGCACACGCGCACACGCGCACACGCGCACACGCGCACACGCACACACGCACATTCGCACACGCACACACGCGTAGATGCGCACACGCGCGCACGCGCACACGCGCGCACACGCACACGCGCACACGCGCACACGCGCACACGCGCACACGCGCACACGCGCGCGCGCGAACACGCGCACACGCTCACACGCGCACGCGCGCACACGCACACACGCGCACACGCGCACACGCGCATACGCGCACACACGCGCACACGCGCACACGCGCACACACGCAGCACACGCGCACACATGCACAAGGTCACACGCGCACGCGGGTTCACACGTGCATGCGCACACACACACGCGCACACGCGCACACGCGCACACGCGCACAGACGCACACGCGCACACACGCACACACGCACGCGCGCATACACACACGCACGCACTTACACACGCACACATGCGCACACGCACACGCGCACATGCGCACACGCACACACGCACACATGCAGACCCGCGCACACGCGCACACGCGCACACGCGCGCGCACGCGCACACGCACGCGCGCACGCACACGCGCACGCACACGCGCACACGCACACGCACAAGCACACGCAGACGCACACGCAGACGCACACGCAGACGCACACGCACACGCACACGCCCACGCCCACGCACACGTATACGCACACGCTCACGCACGCGCACACGCACGGCAAGCACACGCACACGCACACATGCACGAACACGCAACCGCGGTATCACACGCGCACACGCATACGCACACGCACACGCACACACAAGCACGCACGCGCACACGCACACGCACACGCACACGCACACGCACGCGCACGCTCACGCGCACACGCGCACGCTCACGCACACGCACACATACGAACACGCACGCGCACACGCACGCGCACTCGCACACGCACACGCGCACGCACGCGCACACGCACACGCACACGCACGCACCCACGCACACGCACACCCACATGCACACGCACACACACGCGCACACGCACGCGCACACGCACACGCACGCGCACACGCACACGCACACGCACACGCACGCACACGCACACGCACACGTACACGCACACACACACACCACACACACACACACACACACTCACACAGACATGCAGACACAAAACCACACAGACACAGGCACACAGACACAGACACCCAGACACACAAACACACACATGTGTGGCGTCAGGAGCCGCCTGCTTGCGGGCGGAGGGAAAGGCAGCCTCGATCGCGCTGCACTGGGGCCACGGCGGCGTACAGTCAACCCGCGTTGTAAGGACGAGCGACCTTCCCGCGGGTATCCTTGCATCCTTGCCCCCTCGGCCCATCCTTAGCGACATTCGCTGGCTAACCTACCTCGTTCGAAGCATCATTCACATGGGCCTCCTAGGCCCTTGCTTCCTTACCGCGCATCCTTCTGATACGGTTTAATGTATGCGTTCGAGCGGGAGAGGCTGGGGTGGTGGGTGGGCACCCGTGGCGTGGGAGGCTCTCTCGTCCGATCGTCATCCTTCCAGTCCTCCTCCTTCCCCTCCCTCTCTCTCCTCCTCCTCCTCCTCCTTCTTCTCCCCTTCCCTTCCCCTCCTCCTCCTCCTTCTTCTCCCCTTCCCTTCCCCTCCCCCCCTCCTCCTCCTCCTCCTCTCCTCCTCCTCCTCCTCCTCCTCCTCCTCCCCTCCTCCCCCTCCTCCTCCTCCTCCTCCTCCTCCACCTCGTCCTCCTCCCCCTCCTCCTCCTCCTCGCCGCTCCGCCGGGGGAGCGGAGGCGGCCGCCTGGCTGCGCCTGTGGGGGGGGGGGAGGGGTGCGGCGGACCACGGGCTCGAAGATGCCGTCGTCCCGGTTGGCACAGGAGAGGGGGGCAGTGAGGGGGAGGCGGAGGAGGAGGAGGGGAAGGAGGAGGAGGCGGAGGAGGAGGAGGAGGAGGAGGAGGAGGAGGAGGAGGAGGAAGAGGAGGAGGAGGAGGAGGAGGAGGAGGGGGAGGGGGAGGCGGAAAAGGAAGAGGGGACGGAGGAGGAGGAGGTGGAGGAGGAGGAGGAGGAGGCCCGAGTAAGGGCAGCGGGGGGAGGAGGAGGGAGGGAGGGAGGGAGAAGGGGCAGGGGGCAGCAGGAGCAGGGCCGGGCGGCACCGAGGAGATTGTCCGGAAGATCCAGGGCGACGCCGAGTGGCTGATCAAAGAAGGCCCCTCTTCGAGCCGCCGCGGGTGAGATGCTCGTTTTGAGGGGCCCACCCAGCGGATCTGTCCGATTCTAGTTTTCAAGGAGATGTGATCATGGATTATGGCGCGTGTGTTAGCGGCGTGTCCCGTTTCCGTCGCCACATGAGGCGGCAC
Source organism: Prorocentrum cordatum (assembly GCA_963575745.1). Classification (NCBI taxonomy): domain Eukaryota; class Dinophyceae; order Prorocentrales; family Prorocentraceae; genus Prorocentrum; species Prorocentrum cordatum. The sequence continues at coordinate 178,313 of CAUYUJ010015551.1, read as the reverse complement.
TGGCATCTTGCGGGGGTTACGTTTCCCGATCCGTGAATGTGGAGTCCACGCGCCAGATCCATGGATCTCCAATCCACGATGGCGGGCGCCAGAAGTCTGTCTCTAGTTCGATTCTAGTTCGACTCTAGTCGGATTGTGCCCATCGGTCGGTCTGCAGCCAGGGCGAGCAGGCGTGGCTCCAGGCAAAGTCTCTGCAGGTTTTACCTTGTGTAGTATGCCGATCCACCACCGCAGCCGCTGCCCCCGAGCGGTGGATGCGCCTGCGCCCCCGGCCTCGCACGCCCGGGGCCGCTGAGGGCTCCGGTGGGCAGCCCCAGTGGGCTCGCAGCCACTTGTAGCTCGTCGTTCACCAGCCTCGAACTTATCCTTATCCCTAAGATTGACACGCCAATAGGCGATGACAATCTTAGGGACTCCCCCTGAAAAACTAAAGGTATCCCTAAGATTGGCATCGTGAAGAGGAGATGCCCGGCATAGGGATAGGGATATGTTCCAGGCTGGTAAGTCTTGGGCAACCTCCATCGCGGACCAGGCACCAGGCCCTGGGGCCGCGAGCGCGCGAGGCCGCGAGCGCCGGGGGGCCGCGAGCCCGCAAGAGAAGGCCCGCTCCGGCAAGGGACTACGAGATGACGGTGGCGCGGAGTGGCTGGCGTTCTGGGGCTCTGCCCGGCACATCTCACCAGTTTGAAGCATAATTATCCTTACCCCTGTGTGTTGGCAACACCTCACCTCAGTGCCGACCTTACGGATTCTCTCAGTTTCTGAGGGCACATCAATAAGATTGTCCTCGCTTTTTGATCGCCCATCTTAGGGATAACGATAAGTTCGAGGCTGGTTAACGTCTCTGGCTCGCAAGATTTGGGACGATGGAACTGTGTACGGACAGAATGGGTACGACGACTGACAGCAGTTCCTGTTCGTTTCGGGCAGGGCTTGCTGTCGGTGTCGCCGCGGACGTGGTCCATTTGAGAGATAAGGCCGCTTGCCCAATAGCGGCCGCCGTCGTTTTTGGACAACATTTGGTGTTGGGCATCGTGGCATTTTTGTCCGTATCCATGTCGGGCGTCCACACAAATGTTTACAGATAGCCGAGGCGTCGAGTGTATTCTTGTTTCCCGAGCGTGCAGGACACTCCGATGGGAGTCCAGACCTCAAAGCAGCCGTCAGTCGGCCTTAAACAAAACATGGTGGTGGATTGTATTTGAGTGGGGCCCTGGCCCGCGTAAGCTACGGCGCAAGCTGCCGCGTACGACGCCGCGTAAGTGGGCTACAGTCGAGTTTGATTGGTAGATAGACCCTGCCAAATCAAGTGTACGTACCCTTGAACCCTGTGCTTCACGGCCCACGCCTTCCACATCCCTATGGCAACGTGGCCATCGGGAGGGTCTTGCGTCCTCTCGCGTGCCCTCTCCAATCACACTCGACTATATTCAAGGGAGGAAAAAACACCCAGACCCAACAATTGGCGTTTACTAAACGGCCCAGGGCGTTTACAACACAGCCCTGCCCCGTTTGAATCCTTCTTCGGGTGCGTTTACTAAACGGCTTCGCGTGTCGGGGCGGTTCTTATCGGGCTGGATGTCCTGCCCTCTATGCATGCTGCACTGCGTAAGACGGGCTATCTCTCCGCGCCCAGGCGGCCGCCGCCCAGCGCGACACGCGCCCGCAGCGGCCCTGCCGTGCCGCCGCGCCGCGCGGGGCGCTGCTCGCCGCCAGGCCTCATGGACTACTCGATCTTCATGGCGGTCCGGCAGACCACCATGGATCGCCCGCCCCCCCCCCCTTCAAGAATCAGGGGGGGACAAAAACACACAGACACAATCAATCGTCGATTCCCAGGAAAATGTAGGAAAATATGGGAAGCGGGGGGGAAGACAAAAACCTAGAAGATATGGGAAAATATAGGGGAATCCTGTTATTTGTGTGTGTTTATTTGTGTGTCCGGGGGCCCCTTCAAAGAAGCGGGGTGCTCCAGAAAGGGCCTCGCCCTTCGAAGGTCGAGGGAGTTGTCGCCTGTCCGCGGCGGAGGGCGGGGGAAGGAGCACGAGGCTGCAGTCAGCCCGCACAGGAAGGGCGAGCAGCTTTCCAAGGTTGCTCTTATCCTTGCCCTTCGTCAGGAGGGAAAGAAGCACACAGACACAATTCATCGGCGATTCCCCAGAGAATATGGGAGAATATGGGAGTTGGGCGGGAAGACAAAAACCCAGAAACTGTGGGAAAATATGGGGCATATTCTTATTTGTGTGTATTTATTCGTGTGTCCCAGGGCCCCTTCACTTCGGCCCCTCCTCGGCCGCCCTTTTGCTGCCCGCGCCCCGCTCGCCGCGTGTCCGCATGGCCTTCCCAGGGCCCTCGCATCCTTTTATCGTGCGCCCGTATTTCTGACCGGGTTGGCTGTGCCTCTGCGGGCGGAAGCCGGCGGATGGCTGGCGCGAGGCAGCGGAAGTATCACACTTTTTCGTAAGCGGCGGGGCGGCGATGTCCGCACCAGCGTAGCAGCTAGGTAGGGGCACCAACCAGCGAAATGGCCGGCGTGCAAGGGAGGGTGGGTGGAGGCCGACGAGAGGAAGGAGGGACGCACTCACGCCGAAGACTTCGACGATGAGCAGCCGGCGGGCGGCAGCAACCCGGCTCGCGTGGCCAGAGCGCGGTGGGCGGCCGTGGCGAACCACGGGGGCAAGGTTGGCGTGGAGTGGGAGCCAACCAGGGGCTGGATGAACACAGGAAGCACCGCGAGCCCCGTAACGCGGCGCCCCGAGGAGAACGCACAGCACTGAGCCGTGCGGGGGCGGGAGCAGCGAAAAGCAGTCAAGAGGGCAGTGCAGCGTGACCGCCTGAGGCCAAGCGGCCGGGCGCGGGGTAGGGCGGGGTGTAGCAGAGCGTCCCAGGCGCCCGCGGGCTGCGGGGCGGAAATCAGCGACTTGGAAGAGACGAGGGTTCACCCGGAAGCGGCGGCGCTGCCGGACAGCTCAGCAGGGGACAGAGGCCGCCCAAGGAAGCCAGGGGGCAATTGGGCAAAGAGGGAGGAGGAGGAGGAGGAGGAGGAGGAGGAGGAGGAGGAGGAGGAGGAGGAGGAGGAGGAGGAGGAGGAGGAGGAGGAGGAGGAGGAGGAGGAGGAGGAGGAGGAGGAGGAGGAGGAGGATGAGGAGGAGGAGGAGGAGGAGGAGGAGGAGGAGGAGGAGGAGGAGGAGGAGGGAGGAGGAGGAGGTGAGGAGGAGGAGGAGGAGGAGGAGGAGGAGGAGGAGGTGCTGGAGGCGGGCGTAGCGTCCTGGTACCCCGCACGATCGGGGCGGAACAGCCCCGCGGCAGGAAGAGACAGGCGAGAGGCCGCCGCAGAGAGGGGGAGCACCGACGGAGGCGGAGGCCTGGCAGCACAGCAGGGCGGCACACGCGCGGGCGAGCGCGGTGCGCCAGAGGAGCACCGGAGTGGCGCAAGGGGCGGCGAACGGGCGACGCGCCTCCCACCCGGGAGGTACGACGCGGGGAGCACCAGGAGGTGCAGAAGCCAGGTGAACAGGGAGGCGCCGAAGTTGTGCAGGGGGCAGTGTGTGCGCGACGCGCCTCCCACCAAGGAGGTACGTCGCAAGGAGGGATAGGAGAGGAGGGAGGAGGTCCAGGTGTGGAGTGGCGCAGTGCCCGCGGGCAGCACGGCCCGTGGAGGTGCCAGGTGCAGCGGGCGGTGGTGGCTGCAGCAGGTGCTTCTGACCAGCGCGGTGTCCCGGGACAGAGCCAAGGGAGGCGTCGGCGCCATCGGCCCGCCTCCTCCTTTTCCCCGGGACGCTTCGGGGCGTGCGTCGCCAACCCCACTGCCGAGCGTGGGGGAAGTCTCGCGTGCGCCCTGTCTTCCAGGGGGTCTGGGACGGATGAGGCAATGGTAGCGGTGCTGTGTGTGGCTGTGTGTTGGTGCGCAGGGCACTCTCCAGCGACGGCCCTCCTGTGCTGCGTTCTTGTTCTGTGCCTTGCGCAGCTTCGGAGGTCCCCAGGGGCCCGCCGATGCCAAGACGCTGCCGCCAGCGCACAGAAGAGCCTCCCCCCGATCCTCGACCTCCCCTCCCCCGAGCCCTCCCTCCTCCTCCTCCTCCTCCTCCTCTCCTCTCCTCCTCCTCCCTCCTCTCCTCCTCCTCCTCCTCCTCCTCCTCCTCCTCCTCCTCCTCCTCCTCCGCCTCCTCCTCCTCCTCTCCCCTCCCCCCTCCTCCCCTCCTCCTCCCTCCTGGGCGGCCCTCAACCCTCGGACCCCCGGCCCTCGCTCCTCGGCAGCCTCCGCGAGCCTCCTGGACCCCCTCCGCCCCCCCCCCCCCCCGTGCGGTCCGCCGCCCCCTTCCGCGCTTCTCCGCCCTCCCGAGGGCCGCCCAGGAGGGAGGGATCGGGGGAGGAGGAGGAGGAGGAGGAGGAGGAGGAGGAGGAGGAGGAGGAGGGCTCGGGGGAGGGGAGGTCGAGGATCGGCTCTCCGCCCTCCCGAGGAGAAGCTCGCCGGCGCCGGCGAGCGCACCTCGCCGGTGAGGCCGCGCGCTCCGGGCGTGCCGCGTCGTTCACGCAGCGGCGAAGCGTCCTGGCTCGCCTATGGCCCCACCAAGCAGTGTTCTGAGAACCTCTTGTGGTTCCCACGGGATGTTCTTGGAACGCTTCTGGCCGGGACTGGCTTGTTTTAACACATCGAGTCTGTGTTCTAAGAGCATTGTTTTGTTCTTGGGACATTTTTTGGGGTTCTGAGAACATTTCGTGGTATGACTATAGGAATGCCGGGACGGTCGGTCCCTGCTCAACCGTCGTCTCTGGGGGGGGGGGGCGGGCCCAGCGCTGCTGCCGCCCAGGCGTGGGGCGAGGGTGCGCGCCGCGGGGCTGCAGAGAAGGATGGGGGGGCGCGAGGCGGGGCGGGGGGGGGGAGGGGGGGCGGGGGCAGGAGGGGGGGGGGGGGAGAGGGAGCAGGAGGGAGGAGGGGGGAGGGGGAGAGGCGGAGGGGGGGGGGGAGTGATGATGGGCGGGTTTTGAGGAGGAGGGGGAGTAGGAGGAGTGGGAGGAGGATGAGGAGGAGGAGGAGGAGGAGGATCGATCGCTGGATCGATCGCGCTCTCGGGCCAGTTCGGTGCTCGCTCACGTCGATCAGATCATCACAGTGGTTAAACATCTACTTTGGCCTCGCCGTGGTCTCTTCGTTGAGAGGGGGGAGGAGCAGGAGGAGCAGGAGCAGGAGGGGAAGGATGAGGAGTAGGACGACGGCGACGATGACGTCGTCGTGGGAGCCTCTGAGAAGCTTCTTGGGATCATCCTTGGGGGCCTCGTCGGGTCGTTTTGGGAGCCTCTGAAGCCCCCTTGGGGGGTCTCTTGGTGGCCTCAAGGGCCCTCGTGTGGCCATCTTGGGTCAAACAAGGGGGGTCGGCGCCGATTCGTTTCCTGCCCCTTGGGCCGGAGGAGTCGTCTCGTGGGCCCTCCTGGGGCGCTCTTGGGGCGCTCTTGGGCGCTCGTGGGACCGCCTTGGGGTTCCTTGGCATCGCTCGGACGTGTGCATTTTTCCTCGGCGAGGACCATCGAGGAGCATCCTTGATCAGTTGGCGAAAAAAACACGCACGAAACCGACAAAAAACACAGGGAATGGACGTCCGAGCGATGGCGAGGTTCCGTTGGGCCCCCCTGGGACGACCATCTCGAGGGAAGGGATTGGAAGCGAGAGGGCGAGACGGCTAAGCTCACAGTCCTCCAGAGGTTTTTTTTCTGAGATTAACAACTCTCTTCGCTCATTCCGCTGGCCCATACTGCCTCGCCGCTGTCGTTCGTTGGGTGTGTTGTTGTCAATGCGGTGCCGTTGGGCGGCTGCCATTTTTCGGAAGCGGTGGGTGGTGGGTCAGAGGCCTCATGGATGCTGGTTGGGCTCTCGTGGATGGCCTCTCGGTGGCCTCTGGGAGGCAGTTTTGAAGCCTCTTTTGGGCCGTGTTGGGGCCTCTTGGGGGCCTCTTGGGGGGGCTGCTTGGGGTGACTCTTGGAGCCTCTTGGTGGCCTCTTGGGGCCTCCTAGGAGCTTCTTGGGGCTGAAGGCTGGACTTTTCAGGTCCTGGTCCCCTTTTTCGGCCCCTCTTGGGGCCGTTTTGGGGCCCTCTTGGTCCGTCTTGGGCGTCTCTTGGGCTGTCTTGGGGCCATCTTGGGGGCGTGTTGGGCCGTCTGGGGACGATGTTGGAGGCTTCTAGGGCAGTTCTGGACGCTGTGAACCCTCACACGTCGCACATGCGAAAAATCTACGTTTTCCATTGGGAATGGGGCGATTTTTGCTTGTTGGGGCCCTCCTGGAGAGCCTGAAGCTCTCTTGGGGCTTTTTCGCGGCCTCTGGGGCCATCTGGATGGAGACCATCTTGAGCGTCTTGGGACGAGCTTTCGGCGACTCGGGGCTTCTTGGGCCGTGTAGGGGGCGTCCCGGCGCCCTCTTGGCGCGCTCCTGGGGCGCCCTGGGGGGGTCGGCCGGGCATCGGCCGGGGTACTTTTCGTCCAGGGCAATGTGTTGGGGACAGTTCTGGGAAACCCATAGGTCGCCAGATCTCCTCGGTGGTTCTGGCGACTTCTGGGTTTCCCATATGTCAGCGGGGGCAGCTCTGGGAAGCCCATGGGTCGCGATATTCCCTATTGGGTTTCTGGCGACCTATGGTTTTTCCCATAACTCGGCGGGTACAATCCTGCGAGACCTAAAGGTCACCAGATTCCCTAATGGGTTTCTGGCGACCTGTGGGTTGCCCAGTGAAGCGCATCAGCCGCACGATCCGCTGGGCCCTAGGGGTTTCTGGCGACCTATGGGTTGCCCATAATTCAGCGTTGGCAATTCTGGGGAACCCATTGGTCGCCAGATTCCTTCGGGGTTTCTGGTGACCTACTGGTTTCCCCAACTTCGGCGGGTGCAGTTCTGGGAAACCCGTAGGTCGCCAGACTCCCTCGGGTTTCTGGCGACCTATGATTTTGTCCCATCTATTGGCGGGCACAATTCTGGAAAACCCATAGGTCGCCAGATTCCCTAGGGGTTTCTGGCGACCTCTGGGTTTCCCATTTTTCGGCGGGGCCCGCTCAAGGAATCGGCACTCCGCGCCAGAGATTTGGGAAATAATGCGTGGTGGTAGTGGGAGAGACGCAGTTCGAACTCCCGGAGAAGGATTCGGCACCCCGCACCAGATATGTGCGAGAGAGTGCATGGTGTTAGTGGGAGAGACGCAATTCTAAATCCCGCTTACGCAGACCGAAAGATTGTCCCCTGGAACCCCAAATGTCGGAGGCGACGCGCTGTTCAGGTGAGCGCATGCATGTCGCGTTCTCTTCGGCTTTGTGCTTTCTCCCTGCTTCCCCTCTCCGTCCTAGGAAGATCTCTTTTTAACCTCCGTAGAATCATAGCTCCGGTTCGCAGATCCATAGGCCCGTGGGTCGCATGATGTTTCATGCGCGGTGCCCCGCGGATCCCATTTCCACTGGGTCTGGGATGATGATGATTCGTATTATCATTTTTACCATTGATAATATAATATATATAGCTCGGAAAATATATGGTTCCATTTGATTTGTCACACACGGGAAATTGGATCCGCGCAAGACAGATGTAGGATCCGCGACGCTGTCGCACACCCGAAAAATAGAGAGGATCCGATTGGATCCATCGGCGTTCTCACATTTTTGTCCAAGAGTAAACATGTTCGTCCTGGGGAGAAAAGGTTTCGGCACCCCGCGCCAGAAATGTGCTAGCGAACGTATGGTTTTGGTGGCAGTGACGCAGTTCGAAATCCCGCTGAGGAATTCGGCACACCGCGCCAAACATTTGCGAACGAGTGCAGGGTGTTGGTGGGGGAGACGCACGTCGAAATCCTGGTGAAAGATTCGGCACCCCGCGCCAAACATTTGCGAAAGAGTGCGTGGTGGTAGGGGGGGAGACGCAGTCCGAAATCCCGCTGAAGGATTCGGCACCCCGCGCCAGACATGTGCGAAAGAGTGCATGGTGTTAGTGGGAGAGACGCAGTTCGAAATCCCTCTTACGCAGGCCGAGAAATCGTCCCCTGGAGCCCCAAATGTCGGAGGCGACATGCCCTTCAAGTGAGCGGATACATGTCGCGTTCTCTTCGGCTTCGTGCCTCTTCCCTCATCCTTCCCTCTCCGGCCTGTGAAGACCCTCCCCCGTAGAATCATAGCTTCGGTTCGCAGATCCATAGGCCCGTGGATCGCATGACGTTTCACGTGCGGTGCCCCGCGGATCCCATGTCCCCTTGGTCAGGGATGTTAATTATCGTCGTATATCTAGTTCAACGGATACATGTTTTTGTTTCACGCACGGGACATGGGATCCGCGCAAGACCTATCGAGGATCCACGACACTGTCGCACACCCGAAAAAAGTCCAAGTGGATTTTTCGGTGTTTCCATATTGCGAAGGCCTGACGGCCGGTGCCGCCAACCCTGTTCGCAATGCGCAGCAAGAGATTACGAGGTTGCTCAAGGTCGGCTTGGCTGGAGCCCAGGGGAAGAGGAGTCCCAGGGGGGGGCGTCGTATCTGACCCGGGGGGGGGGTCGCTACCCCCCCCCCCCTCCCGGCGGGGGAGGGATCAAAGGGAAGGGGCTTCCCTTCGACTCAATTACGAGGTTGCTCAAGGTCGGCTTGGCTGGAGCCCAGGGGAAGAGGAGTCCCAGGGGGGGGCGTCGTATCTGACCCGGGGGGGGGGTCGCTACCCCCCCCCCCTCCCGGCGGGGGAGGGATGAAAGGGAAGGGGCTTCCCTTCGACTCAATTACGAGGTTGCTGAAGGTCGGCTTGGCTGGAGCCCAGGGGAAGAGGAGTCCCGGGGGGGGCGTCGTATCTGACCCGGGGGGGGGGGGTCGCTACCCCCCCCCCTCCCGGCGGGGGAGGGATCAAAGGGAAGGGGCTTCCCTTCGACTCAATTACGAGGTTGCTCAAGGTCGGAAAGGGAAGGGGCTTCCCTTCGACTCAATTACGAGGTTGCTCAAGGTCGGCTTGGCTGGAGCCCAGGGGAAGAGGAGTCCCAGGGGGGGGCGTCGTATCTGACCCGGGGAGGGGGGTCGACAACCCCCCCCCCCCCTCCCGGCGGGGGAGGGATCAAAGGGAAGGGGCTTCCCTTCGACTCAATTACGAGGTTGCTCACGGTCGGCTTGGCTGGAGCCCAGGCGTCGTATCTGACCCGGGGGGGGGGTCGCTACCCCCCCCCCTCCCGGCGGGGGAGGGATCAAAGGGAAGGGGCTTCCCTTCGACTCAATTACGAGGTTGCTCAAGGTCGGCTTGGCTGGAGCCCAGGGGAAGAGGGGTCCCAGGGGGGGGCGTCGTATCTGACCCGGGGGGGGGGTCGACACCCCCCCCCCCCTCCCGGCGGGGGAGGGATCAAAGGGAAGGGGCTTCCCTTCGACTCAATTACGAGGTTGCTCAAGGTCGGCTTGGCTGGAGCCCAGGGGTTGCTCAAGGTCGGCTTGGCTGGAGCCCAGGGGAAGAGGAGTCCCAGGGGGGGGCGTCGTATCTGACCCGGGGGGGGGGTCGACACCCCCCACCCCCCCCTCCGGCGGGGAGGATCAACAGGGTAAGGTGCTTTCCCTTCGACTCAAATTACGAGGTTCTCAAGGTCGGCAGAGCTGGACCCAGGGGAAGAGGAAAGTCCCAGCCAACGGGGGGGCGTTCGTATCTGACCGGGGGGGGGGGTCGACCCCCCCTCCCCCCCCCCCCCGGCGGGGAGGGATCAAAGGGAAGGGCTTCCTCAGAATCAATTACGAGGTTGCTCAAGGTCGGCGTGGCTGGAGCCAGGGAAGAGGGTCCCAGAAGGGGCGTATTGACCCGGGGGGGGGGTCGACCCCCCCCCCCCCTCCCGGCGGGGGAGGGATCAAAGGGAAGGGGCTTCCCTTCGACTCAATTACGAGGTTGCTCAAGGTCGGCTTGGCTGGAGCCCAGGGGAAGAGGAGTCCCAGGGGGGGGCGTCGTATCTGACCCGGGGGGGGGGGTCGACCCCCCCCCCCCTCCCGGCGGGGGAGGGATCAAAGGGAAGGGGCTTCCCTTCGACTCAATTACGAGGTTGCTCAAGGTCGGCTTGGCTGGAGCCCAGGGGAAGAGGTCTCCCAGGGAAAGGGAAGGACAGAGACGACGAGTACAAAGAATGACGGAGATGACGGCTCGAACGGAAAAGCCCCTCACACACGCCGACAGGGTCGGCGGATTTTAGTCCAGGAGGAAAAATCGTTCGGCCTGGGGATGAAGGGTTAGGCACCCCGCGCCAGACATGTGCTAACGAGCGCATGGTGTTGGTAGCAGAGACGCAGTTCGAAATCCCGCAGAAGGATTCGGCACCCCGCGCCAGACATTTTGGAACGAGCGCGTGGTGTTGGTGGGGGAGACGCATATCGAAATCCCGGCGAAGGATTCGGTACCCCGCGCGAAACATGTGCGAAAGAGTGTGTGGTGGTAGGTGGGGCAATGCAGTCCGAAGTCCCGCTGAAGGATTCGGCACCCCGCGCCAGACATGTGCGAAAGAGTGCATGGTGATAGTGGGAGAGACGCAGTTCGAAATCCCTCTTACGCAGGCCGAAAAATCGTCCCCTGGAGCCCCAAATGTCGGAGGCGACATGCCCTTCAAGTGAGCGGATACATGTCGCGTTCTCTTCGGCTTCGTGCCTCTTCCCTCATCCTTCCCCTCTCCGGCCTGTGAAGACCCTCTCCCCCGTAGAATCATAGCTTCGGTTCGCAGATCCATAGGCCCGTGGATCGCATGACGTTTCACGTGCGGTGCCCCGCGGATCCCATGTCCCCTGGGTCCGGGATGTTAATTATCATCGTATATCTAGTTCAACGGATACATGTTTTTGCTTCACGCACGGGACATGGGATCCGCGCAAGACCTATCGAGGATCCACGACACTGTCGCACACCCGAAAAAAGTCCAAGTGGATTTTTCGGTGTTTCCATATTTTAGTCCAGGAGGAAAAATCGCTCGGCCTGGGGATGAAGGATTAGGCACCCCGCGCCAGACATGTGCTAACGAGCGCATGGTGTTGGTAGCAGAGACGCAGTTCGAAATCCCGCAGAAGGATTCGGCACCCCGCGCCAGACATTTTGGAACGAGCGCGTGGTGTTGGTGGGGGAGACGCATATCGAAATCCCGGCGAAGGATTCGGTACCCCGCGCGAAACATTTGCGAAAGAGTGCGTGGTGGTAGGTGGGGCAATGCAGTCCGAAGTCCCGCTGAAGGATTCGGCACCCCGCGCCAGACATGTGCGAAAGAGTGCATGGTGATAGTGGGAGAGACGCAGTTCGAAATCCCTCTTACGCAGGCCGAAAAATCGTCCCCTGGAGCCCCAAATGTCGGAGGCGACATGCCCTTCAAGTGAGCGGATACATGTCGCGTTCTCTTCGGCTTCGTGCCTCTTCCCTCATCCTTCCCCTCTCCGGCCTGTGAAGACCCTCTCCCCCGTATAATCATAGCTTCGGTTCGCAGATCCATAGGCCCGTGGATCGCATGACGTTTCACGTGCGGTGCCCCGCGGATCCCATGTCCCCTGGGTCAGGGATGTTCATTGTGTTTTATGTACACTTCCAGGAAAAGGCATGGACTCATTGGTTTTGCACACATGGGAAATTGGATTCGCGGAAGATTTCGAGGGAAACCCAATAGGAGGGACATTTTTGACGGAAACCCAATAGGTCGCCAGATTCCCGGTGGGTTTTTCTGCGACGTATGGGTTCCCCATGATTCGGCGGGAACAGTTCTGGGAAAGCCATAGGTCGCCAGATTCCCTGGGGGTTTCTTTTGGCCCACGGGTTTCCCATAACCCGGCCGTGGCAGTTCTGGGACACCCATCGGTTGCCAGATTCCTCGGGGGTTTCTGGCGACTTATCGCTTTGCCAAAGTTTGGCGGAAACAAGTCTGGGGATCCCGTCGGTCGCCGTATTCCCAAGGTGGTTTCTGACGACGTATGGTTTCCATAATTCGGCGGATAAGTTTGGGAACCACAAGCCGCCAGATTCCCGAAGGGTTTCTGGCGACCCATGGGTTTCCCATATTTCGGCTGTGACAATTCTGGGAAACACATAGGTCGCCATATTCCCTGGGGGGTTTTGGCGACCGATGGGTGCCCCATAATTCGGCCCTCGGCGGGGACAATTCTGGGAAACCCATCGGTCACCAGATTCCCTTGGGTTTACTCGCGCCCTGTGGGTTTCCCTTCACTCGACGGGGACAATTCGGGGAAACACATAGGTCGCCATATTCCCTAGGGGTTTGTGGCGAGGGCTTCCCATCATTCGGCGGTGGCAATGTTGGGAAACAGATCTGTTGTCAGATTCCCTAGGGTGTGATGGCGACCGATGGGTTTCCCATAATTCGGCGGGGACAATCCTGGGAAACCTATATGTCGCCAGATTCCCTCGGGGATTCTGGCGACCGATGGGTTACCTATAATCCGGCGGGGGCAATTCTGGGAAACCCATGGGTCGCCAGATTCCCGAGGGGGTTCTGGCGATCGATGTGTTTCCCATAATTCGGCGGGTGCAATCCTGGGCAATCCATAGGTCGCCAAATTCCCTATGGGTTTCTGGCGACCTATGGGTTTCCCATGCTTCGGCGGGAACAGTTCTGGACCAGCCATAGGTCGACAGTTTCCTTTGGGATTTCTGGCGGCCGATGGGTTTCCCATGTTTCGGCGGTGACAATTCTGGGCAACCCAGAGGTCGCCATATTCCCGATGGGGTTTCTTGCGACCTGTGGGTTCCCCATGCTTCGGCAGGGAAACATTTTGGGAAACCCATATGTCGCCATATTCCCTATTGGGCTTCTGGCGACCTATGGGTTCCCCATGATCCGGCGGGGGCAATTGCAATTCTGGGAAATCCATATGTCGCCAGATTCCCAATGTGTTTCGTTTTTTTTGGCGACCCATGTGTTTCCCAAAATTCGGCGGGGGCAATTCTGGTCCACCCATAGGTCGCCAGATTCCCTAGGGGTTTCTGGCGACCGATGGGTTTCCAACAATTCGGCTGGGACATTGCTGGGGAACCCATCTGTCGCCATATTCCCTCGGGGTTCTTGGCGGCCTCTGGGTTTCCCATAATTCGGCGGGGACAACTCTGGGAAACCCATGGGTCGCCAGATTCCCCAAAAGGGCTTCTGGCGGCCCTTCGGTTTCGCATACTTCGGCGGGGGCTGCTCTGGGAAACCCATGGGTTCCCGATGGGGTTTCCAGTGACCCATGGGTTTCCCATAGCTCGGCGGGGTACAGTTCTGGGAAAACCATCGGTCGCCATACGTTCGATGGGTTTCTGGCGACCTACGGGTTTCTCACAAGTCGTCGGGGACGGTTCTGGGAGACCCGTCG
>CAUYUJ010015551.1:70000-157500 GCA_963575745.1 Prorocentrum cordatum | reverse complement strand
GACTACTACTACTCTTTCTGCTGCTGCTACTACTACTATTTCTTCTAATGCTACTGCGTCTGCTACTACTACTACTTCTACTGCTGCTGATGCCTTTACTATCGATACTATTCATGCTACTTTTATTGTCACATCAACAACAGCGGCTACTATTACTACTACTACTACTACTACTACCACTGTTACTACTACTCCTAGTGCTATTTTTGCGGCTGTTATTAAAAAAACACAAGTATAAAAAAAATCAACACCTAGAGAGAGGGTAAATTATTCCAAAAAAATTTAATTAACATCAACGAGCAAAGAACAGAAAAGATAACTTCATAAATAAAAATTCTTACTACGGCTTTAAGTACTAGAATAATATTAGTTTCTGAGTCTTAGTAGCTAGTAGTAGTAGTAGTAGTAGTTCGTGTAGTAGTAGTAGTAGTAGTCGTAGTAGTAGAAAGTAGTAGGTTATAGTAGTAGTATTAGTAGTAGCAGTAGGAAGATTAGTAGTGTAGTAGTTAGTAGTAGTTAGTAGTGCGTGGTGTGTTGGTTGTGGGTGGTGGTGGTTGGTGGTGGGGTGGTGGTAGTAGTAGTAGAAGGCGTAATTCTTCTGATTATTAGTGGTAGTAGTATTAGTAATAGTAGTGTTAATAGTTGTAGTAGCAGTCGTAGCCGTTACTAATAGTACTCGTGCTCGTAGTAGTCTTAGTCGTCGTAGTAGTAGTAGTATAAGGGCGTGTAGTAGTAGAGTTAGTAACAGTAGGAGTAGTAGTTTAGCAGTAGAGGCGTAGTAGTACGTAATCATAGGAAAGGTAGTAGTATCAGTATTAGTATCCAGTATTAGTAGTAGTTTTAATCGTAGTAGTAGTAAGTAGTAGTAGTAGTAATAGTAGTAGTAGTAGTAAGGAAACGTAGGGCAAGTACTAGTTAGGAAATTAGTAGTACTTTTGAAGTAGTAGTAGTAGAAATAAAAAAAATAGAGTTCGTTAGTAAGTAGTAGTAGTAGTAGTAGAGTAGGTAATAGTAGCCGTAGTAGTGTAGTAGTGTAGTAGTAGAGGATAGTGTTAGTAGTAGTAGTTGTAGTAGTTGTAGTCGTAGTAGTAGTCGTAGTCGTAGTAGTAGTAGTAGTAGTAGTAGCAGTAGTAGCAGTTAGTACTAGCAGTAGTAGTTCAGTAGTAGTAGTAGTAGTAGTAGTCGTGGCTGGCCAGTGTAGTAGTAGTAGTAGTAGTAGTAGTAGCAGTAGTAATAGTAGTAGTAGTAGTAGTAGTAGTAGTAGCAGTAGTAGTAGTAGTAGTCGTCGTAGTATTAGTCGTAGTAGTAATAGTAGGATTTTCAGCAGTAGTAGTAGTAGTAGTAGTAGTAGTAGTAGTCGTAGTCGTAGTCGTAGTACTAGTAGTCGTAGTAGTAGTAGTTGTAGCAGTTGTAGTAGTAGTCAGCGTAGAAGTAGTCGTTAAAATAATAGACAACGCAGTAGTAGATGTAGTACTGGTACAAGTGGTAGTAGGAGTAGTAGTAGTAGTAGTAGTAATAGCAGTAGTAGGAGTAGTACGAGTCGTAGTAGTATTAGTCGTATTCGAAGTACACGTAGTAGTAGTGGTGGTAGTAGTCGTAGTAGAAGTCGCAGTACTTATACTAATGCTGCTGTTTTCGTGTTGCTGCTGCTGTTACAGCAACTACTACTACGACTACTACTATTACTACTACTACTACTACTACTACTACCACTACTACTACTACTACTACTACTACTACTACTACTACGACTGCTACTACTACTGCTACGACTACTACGACTACTACTACCATTGCGGCCAGCATTACTACTACAATTACTACCACTACGACTGCTTCTATTACGACTACGACTACGACTGCTGCTACTATTACCATTACTACTAGTATTACTACTACTACTACTACTACTACTACTACTACTACTACTACTACTACTACTACTACTACTACTACTACTACTACGACTACGACTACTACTACTACTGCTACTGCTACTGCTACTACTACTACTACTACTGCTACTACTACTTCAACTACTCATACCAGGCCGCGACGATTTTCTGCAGAACGGGTCCGCATGCGCTTCCACCCCACACGTCGGCACACCTCTCAAAGGCTTCGTGGCCCCATCGGGAGCTCCATCGAGGGCCCCAGTGGCAGTCTGCGTGTGGTTCCACCCCCTGGTGTCGGCGCACCCTTCGCTGATGATTTGGTCCATCGCCAGGAACATGTTATATCGATCTTCGCCTGCGAATGGAGGGGAGGGGAGCTTTGAGCGAGCAGGGCTGCCCACGGCCACATGGGATTGAAAGGACGCCGTCTTGATGCCCGCGCGCTGGCAACGGTCCATTGTCTGGAGCACAGGCCGTTGCAGGGGCGGTCGGCCTTCCCATCCACGCAAATGGGGCTGGCTTCTGTCGGCTCGGTGATGCCAACGACTCGAGCGGTGTGCGAGTGGGGGCAGCCTCTGAGCAGTCCTGAAGGTGCTGGAGTTTTTGGGTAGGCGGTGCGATGGGGACGTGGGGCCGCTGGGGAAGGCCACCGCAGGGGGGGGGCGGCCCAAGCGGAGAGGAGCCGAAGCATCCAGTCTCGACTCGGCCTCGCACGTGGTTCGCTCCGGGCCTCTCTCGGGCGCGCTCGGATCATCGTGTCCAATCAGGCCAGGTGCGTTGGTGGCCAGGACAAGGAGGGAACGTGACGGGCGGAGGAGCAGAAGGAGGACGAGCGGAGGGACGTGACGGGACGTGACGTGACGGGACGGACGTGACGGGCGGACGAGCAGGACGGGACGTGACGTGACGGGCGGAGGAGCAGGAAGGATCGGACGCCCACATGAAGCATCAGCAGTCAAGCAGGTCACGGGTTGCAGAAAGATCTGCTCTGCATCATCTCTCCTTCAGTCAGTTACTTCGTACCTCTTCCTCTCTGCCCTTCTTTCTCTTCGCTCTTTTTCTTCGTCCCCAAGTTTTATTCCCCTACCTGCTCCTCGTAAGTCATTGTCCTGCTTTTCCTACCTCCTCCTCCCTTCTTTCAGCCCTCTCCTTACTTCTCGCTTCTCCTGCTACCTCCTGCCTCCGCCCCGTTCCGCCATTCCTTCAGCGCGTGGGAGGAAGAGGAAGGATGGGGAAGGATGATGATGTGAAGCAAGGATCCCGAAGTGGAAGGGGAGAGCAACTCGAGGACGAAAGGGACAAGCAGGAGGGAGAAGAGGCGGAAGTAGGATTGTGAAGAGGGAGGATGAGGATGAGGGTGATAATGATGATGATGACGATGATGATGACGATGATGATAATGATGAGTTTGATGATGATGCTGATGATGATGATTATGATGATGGCGATGATGATGATTACGATGATGATGATGATGGTGATGTTGATGATATTGATGATGCTGATCATGTTGATGCTCCTGATGATGATGATGATGGTGATGCTGCTGGTGACAATGATGCTTGTCATGATGACGGTGATGATGCTGATGATGGTAATGAGTCTGGTTATGCTGATGATGATGATGGTGATGATGTAGCTGATGATGATGATGATGATGCTGATGATGATGCTAATGATGATTAGGATGCTGATCACGCGGATTATGATGCTGATGATGTTGTTGCTGCTGATGATGATGATGGTGATGCTGATGATGTTGCTGATGATGATGCTTATTATGCTGGTGGCGATGCTGATGATAGTGATGATAATTGCGATGATGATGACGATGATGCTGATACTGATGATGATGATGATGATGATGCTGATGATGAAGCTGATGCTGATGACGATTGATCATGGTGCTGCTGCTGATGATGGTGATGCTGGTGCTGATGTTGATGATGCTGATGATGTTGATAATGATGATGCTGACGAGGAGGAGGAGGATGAGGAGGAAGAGGAATAGCAGGAGGAGGAGTATACTGATGATACTGATGGTGGTGATGATGATGCTGATGATGTTGATGATGATGATGCCGATGATGATGACGATGCTGATTCTGATGATGATGCTCATGCTGATTCTGATTATGATGATGATGATGCTGCTGGTGATGATGGTGATGCTGATGCTGATGCTGATGATGATGCTGATGATGATGTTTATGATGATGGTGATCATGCTGATGATGATGATGATGCTGATGCTGATGATGCTGCTGTGGATGCTGATGATGACGATGCTGATGATGCTGCTGGTGATGATGATGCTGATGCTGATGCTGATGTTGACGATGACGATGATGATGATGATGCTGATGCCGATGCTGATGCTGATGCTGCTGACGATGATGAGGATGCTGATGCTGGTGCTGATGATGCTGATGATGATGCTGCTGATGATGCTGATGCTGATGCTGATGCTGCTGCTGATGATGCTGATTCTGATGCTGATGATGATACTGACGATGCTGATGATGATGATGATGATGCTGATGATGCTGCTGATGATGATGATGATGATGCTGCGATGATGATGCTGATGATGATGATGATGATGATGATGATGATGATGATGATGATGATGATGATGATGATGATGATGATGATGATGATGATGATGATGATGATGATGATGATGATGATGATGATGATGATGATGATGATGATGATGATGATGAGGAGGAGGATGATGATGATGATGATGCTGATGCGGATGCTGATGATGCTGTTGTGATGATGTGATGAGGAGGAGGAGGAGGTGGATGATGATGAGGAGGAGGAGAGGAGGAGAGGAAGCAGGAGAGGAGGAGGAGGGGAGGATGAGGAGTGAGCAGGACCAGGGAGGTGGAAGGAGGGTTCAGGGAGGAGAGATAGGGTATGAAAGTGGACGGATGAGGGGAGGAGGGGAGGAGGGAGGAGGGAGGAAGGATGGAGGGATGGAGAGGACGGAGGAGGAGACGGAGGAGGAGGGAGGAGGGAGGGAGGAAGGAGGTTTGAGGAGGGAGGGAGGGCGGGAGGATGGAGGATGTAGGATGTAAGGAGGAGGGAGGAGGGGAGTAGGGGGGGTGGGAGGAGGGAGGAAGGGAGGGAGGAGGGAGGAGGAAGGAGGGAGGAACGAGGAGAAGGAGGAGGAGGGGGAGGAGGGGAGAAGGGAGGAGCAGGAAGGAGGAGGAGGAGGAGGGAGGAGGAGAGGAGGAGGAGGAGGAGGAGGGAGGAGGAGGAGGAGGAGGAGGAGGAGGAGGAGGGGAGGAGGAGGAGGAGGAGGAGAGGGAGGAGGATAGGGAGGAGGAGGAGGAGGAGAAGGAGGAAGGATAGTACTACACACCATACTAGGTTTTTGTACGAATAAGAAGAAAGCGAATACGAAGAATACGAATGCTAATAATAATGCGAATATTGAGCATACGGTAATAATCATACTCGAAACAGAATACGGATACTAAGACTAATACGGTTGACATTGCGAATCAGAAACCGACGACTACTACTAATAATAATAATACTGGTATGAATGAATCAACTAGGAATACCACCATTGCTAATAATAAACATATACTGATAATTTTAAGAGTAAGAGTGATACTTTCAATACTACTACTACGAACGAGACTACGAATACTAACAACACGACTACTAAGAATGGTAGTACTACTAATGAGGCTACGAACAAGACTAGTACTACTAATAAGAGGAGAAGGAGGAAGAGGAGGAGCGAGGAGGATGAGTTGGCGAAGGAGGAGGAATAGCTAGAGGAGGAGGAGGAGGAACGGGAGGAGGAGGAGGGGGGAGGAGGGGGAGGAGGAGGAGGAGAAGGGAGGAGGAGAGGAGGAAGGAGGAGGGTGGAGGAAGGATGAGGGATGAGGGAGGGAGGGATGAGGGAGAGAGGAGGAGGGAGGAGGATGAGAGGGGGGGGAGGGGGAGGATGGAGGAGTGAGGGGCGGAGGGAGGAGGAGAGGGATTTCGCTGAGGAGAAGAAGGAGGAGGAGGAAGGAGGAGGAGGGAGGAGGAGGAGGAGGAGGAGGGGAGGAGGAGGGAGAGGAGGGAGAGGAGGGAGGGAGGGAGGGAGGGAGGAGAGGGGGAAGGGGGGGAGGGGGGGAGGGGGGGAGGTGCAAGCTAGGTCATATCTGACGTCCTACCCCTCCCTCCCATCCTTACCATGGCGCTGATTTTCTCTATCCGCGGACGCGTGTCGTAGCGGACCTGTGGCTCCGCGCGCGCGTGCGTAGTGGGTGGTGGTGCGCGTGCGTGCGTGCGTGCGTGTGTGCGTGGTTGTGGTGGTGGTGGTGGTGGTGGTGGTGGTGGTGGTGGTGGTGGTGGTGGTGGTGGTGGTGGTGGTGGTGGTGGTGGTGGTGGTGGTGGTGGTGGTGCGGCGCGGTGGTGGCGGGCGGATGGGCGCGCGAGAAAGAGGCCCGCGCTGGGGCGAGAACGCCATCCTGAACGAAGGAGGCCAAACACCGATCCGAAAATGAGGCCCACGCTGCAGCGGGAGCACGATTCGGAACGATTCGGGAGCAGAAATGAGGCCGGCGCCTCAGCGAGAGCAGCATTTTGGTAAAACAAAGCAGGCGAAAACCCGTTTCCCGGGAATCCTGTGTGTTAAAAAACACTACGCGGGGAGGGGTCGGCCATCTTCGGGGCGCCATCAGGGGAAGTGGGAGATATTTTCATATTGTGTAATTGTAGAAGGGGGGAGGAGGGGGGAGGGGGGGGAGGGGTGGAGGGGGGGGGGGGGGGCGGGGGGGAAGGGGGGGAGGGGGGGAGGGGGGGGGAGAGGGGGGAGAGGGGGGGGAGGGGAGGGGGTGAGAGGGGGAGGACGGGAGGGGGGGAGGGGGGGGGACGGGGGGAGGGAGGGAGGGAGGGAGGGAGCACCTCCCAACGCGCAGCTCTCGCCAGCGGCGCGCTGTGGTTTGGCACCTGCCCCCGCCGCCTGCTCCAGGGTCGCCCGGCAGGTTGGGGCAGAGTGCCGGGGACCTCGCTTCTTCCTCTCTCCAGGGAGGCGGAGGAGAAGGAAGAGGAGAAGGAGGAGAGAGGAGAGGAGGCAGCCTCTGGGCTCCGAGCTGCCGTTGTTGCCGCCTTCGTCCGCCGACGCCCGTGCCCCGCGCGTGCGGTTCGGTGCTCCCGTGCGTGGCCAGTCCTGGGGAGCCGCGTGTTGCCGCCAGGAGCGCGTCGTGGTGGTGTCGCTGGGCATCATCGACTTCCTGCAGCCGTGGACGGCGGGGAAGAAGGCGCCCGCTTCCAGACGCTCACCCCGCTCTGGAGGGCCAGGTCTGCTGGCTTGTCGGAGATCGAGGGCCAGCGTCTGGGTCGATGCCAAATACCGCTGTCACGTCCCAGCCAAGAGCGTCAATGGAAACATTGGGTGCCGTGACGTCTATAGACGCATTGGGGGGTGGATACGTTTGTGGACAATTCGACCGTTGCGTTCGGCGCGGTACAGGGTCGGAGAAAGGGCAGATCCGTCTAGGGTCTGTTCTTGTTCTACAGCAGGTCCCACATGGTGCTCCCGACCCCGCTGCACCTTGCCACCGTCGTCCTGCGCCGTTTTTGCTGCGCGCATCCTTCCTCGCCCTCCCTCCTCGCGTGCTTGCATCATCAGTTCACCTCGCGCGCGCGCGCACGGGAGAATCATGGTCCTCCCAGTGCGACTTGCTCACAGTGCCGACCGGTGTCCTCTCTGGACGGTCCCGGGGCTCGGCGGGGCTTTCCCATGGGGCCGAAGATCGGGGGCGGCCAAGAGGGGGGTGACGCCTGGGGGGGGATCTCGTGGCGGGGGCCACGAGATCTCCCCAGAGCTCCTCGGGGGAAACAAGCCTACCTCGCTTTTGACCACCCTCGCTTCCAAGAGATACCAAACGATGCCAACTTGCGGCCTGTACTGGTCAGGCCGCTTGACGCGGAGGCGCGTGGCATGGCTTGGTTTTGCCTGGAAGCGAAAGCGGGGGAGGTAATTCACGCTCTCAGTTCATGCCGCCTCCTCCTCCTCTGTGGCGGGCGCCCCCCCGCCCTCCCTCCCCCCCGCTGGGCCGTGCACGTGCCTCGGGCCCCGGCCTGCGCGCCTCCCCCCCCCCTCCTCTGGGCGCCCTGCTCTCGGGCGCCCCCGAGGAGGCTGCCCCAAAGTTCCTGCCTCCTCCTCCTCCTCCTCCTCCTCCTCCTCCTCCTCCTCCTTCCTCCTCCTCCTCCTCCTCCTCCTCCTCCTCCTCCTCCTCCTCCTCCTCCTCCTCCTCTCCTCCTAATTGTAAGGTCGTCGTTTTCATGGTGAGTACTCCAGATTTCGTAATCAAAGGGAGGGGGTCACAACCCTCCCAGACGAGAAGTTTTAGACCCCCCAGACTATCCATGAAAGGGCGGCCCTTTGCCCAGACCCTCCCGAAGCCTCCAAGGCAGCTCAAATTAGACTCCCCCCGGATGTGACCCCCCCCCCACTTTATCATGGAATCCGGAGTTCGTTGCTCCAAGTTGTCGAAGTTACGTTATGTTGCTCCAAGCTTGTCTCACGTTATGTTGAGCTTGTGTCACGTTACGTTACGTTACGTGAGCTTGGCCTCGTGGCCTAGGACCACATCCCAGAAGTAGTTTCGAGCACCCAGAAGAGTGTCGAAACAGTGTCGAAGGAGTATCGCCTCCCAGGGCCCTGCACGTGAGAATCCTCAGGTGTCGGAGCTTTCCTGGTGCTCGAAATGATTTCTGATGATCGATGCTAAAGTAGGCTGGAACAGTCTCATGACGCGATCGCGATTTCGTCTCACGGCGGCCGCCCGAGCGCCGCGCGCCCAGGGCGCGCGGGGCCCCCCAGCCGCGGCCGGCCCATGGGCCCGCAGGGGCTGCACCGGGCCCCGCCCGCCGCCGCCGCCGCTGGCGCGCCGCCCCCGCCGCCGCCGCGGCGGCGCGCCGCGGTGGCGCCCATCCTCGAGGGCTGGGAGGCGCCGCCGCCGGCCGCCGCCGCCGCCTCGCGGGCGCCTCGTGCGGGCGGCGCGCGCGGCTTCGCGCGCGCCGGCCGCGGCCGCCGCGCGCCGCGGCGCCCGCGCCGCGCTCGGCGCGCTCGGCGAGTGCGGCCGCCCGGCGGTGCGCGTCCGCGGCGGCCGTCGCCGCGGCCGCGGCCGCCGCGCCGCTCGTGGCCGGCGGCGGGCGCCGCCGCGGCGGGGCGAGGCGCTCGCGGGCCGGGGCCGCGGCGCGGACGGTGCGGCGCTGCGCGCCGGGCCAGGCCGTGGTATTTCAGGAGGGAAAGAAACACACAGACACAATTAATCGTCGATTCCCCAGAAAATATGGAAAATATGGGAAGTGGTGGGGAAGACAATAATCCAGAAAATATGGGAAAATATGGGGAACATTTTTATTTGTGTGTATTTATTTGTGTGTTCTGGGGCCCCTTTAGTATTCGCGTCGATGCGGTCGATCCGACGCGGTGTCGACGCTTCGACCCGACTGGATTTCGGTATCGACGGCGCGGCGGCCCCCCGCCGCCCCATGCGGCCGGACGTTTGGGCAGGGTCTGGCCAGGCTGTTGGATTCTGTGTTCCGGCCGATGTGGCACCCCTTGGGGGGGCACTTGGGAGAAGAAGAGAGAGGAGAGGGAGGAGAAGAAGTACAAAGAGGAGAATGACCAGGGCAAACGCAAAGGCGCATCAACGATGATGCAACAAACCCTCCCTCCCTCCAAGTTCCATCTTCTTAGGCCCCCATACAAGCAAGAAAAGTTATGTTTCACTGCGGGAAGTGCCCGATTGGAGAAGAACCGTTTGAGAATCTTCAGTCGTGCCAAAGCATGCTTGCTGGGACTTCAGCGCCGCGAGTCAACATGACTGTTGTGTCTTGACTCCTGGGTCTTCAGCGTTGCGAATCGGCGTGATTGTTGCGTCCTGACAAGCCTTGATTATGTCAGAACGCCGTTCTGGGGACTCCAACCATGCGAATCCTTTCCTCCGTTACCGAACTTTTGGAATGATTCTGCACGTCTCGGGGTGCGACAGGGAGGATCTGTTTATAATAAGAGTGATGGGGAAGGGGGAGGAGGAAGAAGGGGAGGCCTTTGAGGCCCTCTTGAGTCAGGAGGGGAAAAACACACAGACACAAGTCATCGTCGATTCCCAGGAAAATATGGAAACATATGGGAAGTGGGGGGGAAGACGAGACTTAGAAAATATATGGCGAATCCTTGTATTTGTGGTGTGTATTTGTGTGTGTGTGTCTCAGGGCCCCTTCATTGAGGCCTCCTGGGCGTTTCCTGGGAGCTCCTTGGGGGGCCCCTTGAGGGGCCTCTGCAAGGGGCCTCTCCGGGCCTCTGCAAGGGGCCTCGGCCTCCGGAGACCGTCCGGGGGCCCTCTTTGGGGCGCGCGGGCCCCTCGTCGTGCGCTTTTCGGGGCCGTCTTGGAGGCCTCTGGGGCTGTCTCGGGGGCCTCCTCCTTCTTCCTCCTCCTCTTCCTCCTCCTCCTCCTCCTCCTCCTCCTCCTCCTCCTCCTCCTCCTCCTCCCCCTCCTCCCCCTCCTCCTCCTCCTCCTCCTCCTCCTTTTTCCTTCCTCTCGTCCTCCTCTCCCCTCTCCCGCGTGTTCCCCGAAGGCTTCCCGCAGCGGCTGGGGAAGCGCATGGCCCAGCAGCGTGCGCAGGCTTTGCCCAGACGTTTCGCCGAGTGGGCGTATCCCAAAAGGCAGGGGGGCCGCCTTGGTGCCCTCGCGGGCCGTCTCGCGGGCCTCTTGGGGGCCTCGTGGGGCGATTCCGGGGCGTCTCTGGGGTCTGTGGGGCGGCCCGGGAGCGCAGGAGGCCCAATCATCATGACGAAATCTTTCGGGGAAGCAGTGGGCCGAGAGCCTGCCTGCGCCGTGCAGCCTCGTGGCAAGCCACAGGAGGCCGGCGGATCGAAGACGCCCCCTGCCTGTTGGGATACGCCCATGCAGCGAAACGTCTGAACGAAGTTTGGGCACGCTACTGGACCATGCGTTCTACCAGCCATTGCGGAAAGCCTTCGGGGAACACGAGGGAGAACGAAGAGGAGGATGAGATGGAGAAAAACGGAGGAGGAGGAGGAAAAACGGAGGAGGAGGAGGAGGAGGAGGAGGAGGAGGAGGAGGAGGAGGAGGAGGAGGAGGAGGAGGAGGAGGAGGAGGAGGGGGAGGCCTCTTGGGAGCCGCTTGGGGCACTCCTGGGGCCTCCTGTGAGCTTCATGGGTGCGTCTTGGGGGCCTCCTTGGGCCCCTTGGGGGCCGTTGGGGCCTTCTTGGGAGGGCCGCCTCAGGGCGTCCCTGGCCCCCGGGGCCCTTTGGATGTTTCAGGGCCGTCTTGGAGGCCATCTTGGGCGTCTTGGAGGCCTCTTAGGCCGTCTTTTGGCCCGTTGGGGGCTGTCTTGGGAGCCTCGTGGGCTGTCCTGGGGCCATCTTGGAGGCCTTTTGGGCGATCTTGGTGCAGTCTTGGGAGGATGTCCCGAGCGAGTTAGGCCATCTTCGCGATTTTTTGAGGATGTTCCGAGCGAAAGGCACGGTGGCGGGACGTGCCGAAGCCCCAGGGGGAATTTTTTTTGGGGGGGGAAAATAACCAAAACCAAAACCGAGAGGGTCCAGCACGCCAGGCACCCCTGCGATGAATCGACATGGGGCGGCGGATGACGGAAAGCAAGAAATTGGACTTGGGGGAGTTCGAGGGGGGTGGCATCCGCGGGCCCGGATCTAATTGCCCTCCCGCCTCGTTTTTTATCGACTAGGACGGCCTTCGGGGCTTGAAAACAGCGTTTCGCTCGAGACATCATCGGAGACCGCTTCTTGGGCGCTTCTTGGGCCGTCTTAGGCGCCTAAGACAGCCCAAGAAGCGGCCAAGACGGCGCCCGCGCGCGTTAGCGTGCGGTCCGATAGTCGGAAGAAATTGGACTTGGGGGAGTTCGAGGGGGGTGGCATCCGCGGACCCCGGATCTAATTGCCCTCCCGCTTCGTTTTTATCAAGCAGGACGGCCTTCGGGGCTTAAAAACAGCGTTTCGCTCGACACATCATCGGAGAACGCTTCTTTGGCGCTTCTTGGGCGGTCTTGGGCGCCTAGGACAACCCAAGGCGCGGCCAAAACGGCGCCCAAGACGGCCCAAGAAGCGCCCAAGACGGCCGAAGAGCGCTCCAAGAGAGCCCAAGACCGCTCAAGGCGGCCCCAAGACGTCCCAAGAGGCCTCCACGACGCCCCAGGAGGCGCCCACGAGGCGTCCCAAGAGGGCCCCAAGAGGCCAAAATCATTGATTTTCTTAAGGAAAACGTGCATTTTTAGCAATATACGGCTTTTCGCCTTTCATGGCGTTGAAGACGGTCCGAGGGGCCCCCAAGACCGGCCCAAGACGGCCCAAGATGCTCCCAAGAGGCCCCCAAAATAGCCCAAGAGGGCGCCAAGACGGGCCAAGAGGCGTCCAAGACTGTCCAAGAGGCCCCCAAGAGCGCCCCAAGAAGGCCCAAGAGGCCCCCAAGAATGCCCCAAAACGGCCCAAGAGGGCGCCAAGACGGCCCAAGAGGCGCCAAGACGGCCCAAGACGGCCCCCCAAGAGAGCCCAAGACCGCCCAAGGCGGCCCCAAGACGTCCCATGAGGCCTCCACGACGCCCCAGGAGGCGCCCACGAGGCGTCCCAAGAGGGCCCCAAGAGGCCAAACTCATTGATTTGCTTAAGGAAAACATGCATTTTTAGCATATACTGCTTTTCGCCTTTCATGGCGTTGAAGACGGTCCAAGAGGCCCCCAAGACCGCCCCAAGACGGCCCAAGATGCTCCCAAGAGGCCCCCAAAATAGCCCAAGAGGGCGCCCAGACGGGCCAAGAGGCGTCCAAGACTGTCCAAGAGGCCCCCAAGAGCGCCCCAAGGAGGCCCCCAAGAAGGCCCAAAAACGGCCCAAGAGGGCGCCAAGACGGCCCAAGAGGCGCCAAGACGGTCCAAGACGGACCCAGGACGGCCCCAAGAAGGCCCCAAGAGGCCCCCAAGAGAGCCCAAAGACGGCCAAAGGCAGCCTGGTCCCTTCACCCCCGCAGCCCAGAAGCTCCCAGGAGGCCCACAGAGGCCCCTGAGAAGCCCCAAAAGGTCACCCGGAGGCACCCAAGAGGCTCCCCAAGAGCCCCCCAAGAGGCCCACAATACTCCCAAAGGCTCTTAGCACCGCGGATCCCAGGAGCGAGCGGTGACGTAATCGAGCTGATAAGACCAAAGCTCCCAACAGAGAGCTGCGGCGTAATAAGTTCTTGCAGCCAGGGCACAGGGACGGGCGGCAACGCGTGGACAACGAGCGGTCCAAGCAAGGAAAACGCGGGGTTCTGGAAAGCTGGCAGCCCAAACGCGGGAAACGCAACGCGACCCGATCGCCGGACAAGAGCGAGGGGAAGGGTGTCAATAAGAGGTGTAAGAGCGGACGAGCCAGCGATCTCGTGCGCTCTGAAAGTAAGTGCGCTTTCCGTCCCCGTGCCAAGCAGGTCTACTGGCCTTCGGCCCATCCCGCCACTGTGCTTGGGTTGTAGGTCAGACGCCGCTCGGTGCCCTCGTGGCCCGTTTTGGGGCGCTCGTGGCTCAGAAACGTTGGTGCGGGAAGAACCAGGGCACCGCGCGGGAGGAACGCGGGAACCTCAGAACATTTGAGAACTTGGGGTTTCGGCCCCTTCATGCGCAGTCCTGAGGACTGAGGACTGAGGACTACAAGGGACCTACTCTAACTCGTGCCTCGCGGCACGATGGCGGACCTGAGAGGAGGGCGAATTGAGACAACGATGTTTGGCCTTTGGAGGGCCCCCTCTTCGCCACGGCTGGACGCAGCTCGGACAATTTCTGCGCTTGGACCCGGGGGGCGGTCCAGGGACCGATTCTGAGCTGCCGTTGCCTCACCGCGCCCTGCTCCGAGGCCAACTCGGTCCGATGCGCTTCCGATATCCCGACGATCCGGAGTGGTCCGATGTTTGCCAAGGTGTTGCTGTGCATCCTGTCGCAGCGGATGCGATTCGGTTCCAGCCCCGTGTGCTTGCAGCCTGGTCCGACGTGCACTTCCGATCTGGCCCGGCTTCTTGGTCCGGAGCTGACTTCATGGAGAAGGAAATGATCCCTACCCCTGACGACACGATGAAGACGCAGCCTAACTTAGGTTCCCATCTCTTCATTCGGGATATTCAATCTCGGTGGTTTTGTTTGATACTTCTGCTGGCCTCCTGTACCTAATATCATCAAGGATAAACTAACCCCTAACCCTAATAACACAGTGACGACGTGTCCGCGCTGAGGTGCGATGCATCTGCAGAAAAGAGAACTCTATCCCTAACCTTCGTGGCCCTCCTGACGCAGGTCCCCTCCCTGAGGGTTAGGGGCCATTGTTTGGCTGATCGTAATGTGTTTTGGCCTTGCAACTCAGGGCCGCTCCCGACGGGTTCGGGGGGGGCCCTCCGCTGTGGACCGCGACCGACCCTGCCAGGCCGGCGAGCTCGGCGGCCTCGGCATCTTGGCCTCCGTGTCCGACCTGCCGAAGACGGAGGCCCTGGGCATCGAGCTGCACGCCGGCGGGGCCTCCGCGGCCCCCGTCTCGGCGAGCTGCCGGCCGAACGCTCCATGCTTTCCGTTGGGGGACAGGCAGTGATCGGGTATAGCCAGGAGCCCGGGCAAGGGGGCCCGGCTAGTGGTAGGGCCCTTGGGCCTCACAATTGGCCGGATTCACTGCACCAGGTTTGCCGTAACTTGTTCGGGTGGCGGCAGTTCCAGTTATAGTGGAACTGGGACGGGGGCGCGCCCCCGGTACAGATCACTAAGCCAGGTTTCACTAAACCCAGATCTGCCAACGCCCGAAATGAAACTCTGACCTCCGAATTTTTTAATTTTCATGCTATTGTTTGTTTCCCTATGCAGAGGCAGCAGTCGGGGGGGGTGCATCGACCCTCGGCGGCGAGCGGGCGGGGGAAGTGAGAGGGAGAAGGCCTTCTCAGATGGCGGCGGGACTTCTCAGAAGCCTTCGCGCCTTCTGAGAAGTGTTCTGTGTTTCCGGGAAGGCTAGGAAAACCTCTCAGAAGGCAGGGGGACATCCGAGCCTTCCAAGAAGGCCCGCCCCTTCTCTTATCCCCCCGTACTCGCCGCTAAAACAAGGGAGGATGCATCGACCCCCAATCACCTGTTGATCGCCGATGTGGTCTGATGGCCCCACCCCGCCCAGGAACGCGGAGAGTCGCTATCGGGGGCCTGTCGCCGATCCATCGGCGAGGCATCGCCGATTCCAGGTCGATGTTTGACCCCCTCTGCCAGTCCCCCCGCGTCGTTGCCCCACGCCTCCAGCTCGCGGGACGGGTCTTCGCCTTTTTGTCTGCAGCCCCTCCCCCGAGGCATGCGCGCGTCGTGGCAAGACTCGGCGGGAGAGGTCCTACGGCCGCTTTTTCGGCCCCGGGGGGCCCTCGCCGTGCCCCGGGGCGCCCAGAGGAGGGCGCGGGGCGGAAGGCTTGTCCCGGGGGAGCTCGTCGGGGCCTCTGGTGGCCCCGCAAAGAACAGCCGGGGGCCCCCAAATGGGGTGGTGCCCACACCGTGTGGTGAGTCGGTGGGGATTCGGGGTCACCGCACGGTTTTGGGACTCGGGTCCCTCTCCGAGGATGTCTCGGGCGACAGGGGCCTCCAGGGTCCCAAGACCGTGCGGTGACGGACCGTGCGGTGAGGTGTCTTGGGGTTCCGAGGTCACCGCACGGTCTGTCACCACACGGTTGTGGGATCCCCAAAACAAGCAGGACATCGCACATCTGGGTCTCCGCCCTTGCCCTCTCGGGGTGACTGGGGAGGACCTCCCGAAGGCTGTCTTGGACCATCCTGGGCCACCTCTGGGCTGTCCTCTAGCTGTTTCGGGGCTACCCCGGGGGCCTGCCACCCACTGATTCCCTGCTCGTCGTCCCTCTTGGGGCTCTCTTGCAGGGCTTCTTGCCCATCCTCTCTTCCGTCTCTCCTCCTCCCCCCCTCTTTCTTTCCCTCCCTATCCCGCTCTCTGTCGGGCATCCCCTGGCCATCCAGACGGCCGAGGTGACAGACGGCTCCTTCACCAAGGAGGTCCTCATCGTGGACTACCCGCTGCTCAGCAGGGACCCTGGCCAGAGCTCCGAGGTGGTGCGCGGCGCCGTGCTGCGCTGCCTGGAGCACTTTGCGTGGAGCGGCGTCGTGGGCGTGTCCTTCACCAGGGAGGTGGTCGCGCGGGTCCCGCCACTCCGTGGGGCAAGGAGCCAAGCAGGAAATCAACAGACCCCAAAAGTCTCGGTCGGAGGACGCCAGTTGTACAGTCCACCCGCATAGTAAGGATGGGCAACCTTCCCAGGGGTACCCCTGCATCCTCGGTCCGTCCTCGGCCACTCTCGTTGGCCGCGCCCCGCTCGAAAAGCTTCGAGGTGGGCGTCCAAGGCCCTTGCATACTGATCGCTCGCATCCTTGTGAGACTGGCCGACTGTACACCTACACCGTCACCGATGCCGGCAGGGCCCTCCCGAGAATCAGGGGAGGGCAAGGTGGCAGGGTACCTATACTCGCAAACTGGAACATATACATTACCAGTGGCGGGTTGTTTTTCAATCCCACGACTTTTTAAGGGTCAGGGACGACGTCGGGGTGGTGTGGTGTATACTTTTCCCCCGTTGTCCAAGGTAAGCAACGAAAAATGTGTACAACAGGATCTCGTATACACCAGAATCCGCGTTCCTGTGCGAATTTCAGCGCAGGGTCGGGAAAAGCGTCGGTGTATAGAGTTCTTTTCCCTATATGCCGCTACCCTTCTTGCCTCGTTTCGCCATTTTGGGTCTCCTGGGAGGCCCTCGTCGCCACCGCTGGGTTCGCGTGGAATGGTTTTGTCAAAGTGCACCCTGGGAGAGGTCCGGGGAGTATAGCCAACCCGCATACTAAGCCTTACTAACTAAGGATGGGCAACCTTCCCAAGGGTACCCTTGCATGCTTGCCCCTTCGGCCCATCCTCAGCGACTTTCGCTGGCCGCGCCCCGCTCTTCGTGACCGCGCGCATCCTTATGATATGGGTTGACTGTGGCGGTATCGGTAGATGTTGATCTTTCCAGGGAAGCCTCCGCTCTCTCATCCAGAGGCCGCTCTTCGAGGCCCCCACCCTCTCTCTCTCTCAAGCAGTGGCGAGGCGTCCTGGCCCTCCTATAGGCCCACCTAAGAATGTTCTAAGGTCCTTTTGTGGTCTGCACGACATGTCCTCATAGCATTTCTGGCTGAGACGGTCTTGTTCTAACACATCGTCTTTCTGTTCTAAGAACGTTGTTCTTACTATCAGAACATTTTGGGGGTTCTAAGAGCATGTCGTGGTAGGCCCACAGGAAAACGGGGACGGTCGGTCCCTGCTCAACTCTCCTCCCATTACCTCCCCAGGTGGCTGCAAACAGGAGTGGGGCTACGATTCAATTAAGAGGATTGCAGAAACGAATATGTTGGAGCTCCGAAGTTCTGTTCATCTCCCCAACAGTGTTGCACTTAGGGAGCTCGCACTTCCCCTGTGAGGAGCCAGGCCCGTCTGCGGGATTGCCAGCCCTGCTCCCGCCCGTCGCCGCCCCATTTGTTCCCACTGAAGGCCCGTCTGCGGGCTCTTTTGCCCCGTTCCCGCCCGCTGCCACACAGAGCTCACACACCGCACTGCTTGCACCACATAGCTCGCGTAACCACTTCGGCTCAAGGCCCGTAGCCATTCGGCTCAAGCCCCACCTGGACCCCGCTCGGGGTCCAGAGGGTGCGAGAGCCCCGTCGCCTGTGTGGCTCAGTGGCGCCGCCCTCGCGCGTCGGGCCTCCTCCGGGGGGGGGGGGGGGGGCGCGCGGCGGGGCGGGCCGCGCGGGCGCGGCGGCCCTCCCTCCCCCCCCCCTCGCCTCCGCTGCCCCTCCTCGCGGGCGGCCTGGCGCTGCCCGCCGGGGGGGCACCCGGCGTGCAGCTGCGGCGCGGCCTGCTGAGGCCGGCCCCGCCGGCGGTGCTCGGAGGGGTCAGCTGCGCCGGCGGGCGCCGGCCGGCGGGGCGCCCGCCGCCGGCAGGGCCGCGGTGGGCTCGGGGGAGGGCCGCGGCCGCGGCGGCGGGGGCGCGGCGCGCCGAGGGCGGGGGCCCTCCCGGCCGTCGCCCTCGGGCGGCGGCGGCGGGGCCGGAGGCCGAACGGAGGAGCCATGGGGCAGGCGCCGCGGCGGGAGGCCCCGGCTGTGTGCGAGCAGCCCGCCGTGTGCGAGCTCGTCGGGGCGGCGTGCAGAGGTCCCTGGGCAGCGCTCGGGCGTGTGCACTTTTCTCCCTCGGCGAGGGCCCTCGGGGAGCATCCTGGATCAGTTGAATCAGGAGGGGGACAAAAAATCACACAGGCACAATTCATCGTCCACTCCCAGGAAAATGTGGGAAGATATGGGACGTGGGGGGGGGAGGACAAAAACCCAGAAGATGCGCGAAAATAGGGGGAATCTTTTTTATTAATCGCTTCGCTCATTCCGCCGGCCCATATTGTCGCACCGTTGTGGGCTAGCCGAGTTTTGGGGGCCGTTTTGGGGCCTCTTGGGGCCTCTTTTGGGCCTCTTGGGCGCCTCTTGGGGCGTCTTGGGGGCCTCTTGGGGGCCTCTTGGGGCCTTTTTGGGGCCTCCTGGGCGCCTTCTGGGGCGGAGGGCTCGATTTTTCAGTTCTCGGTTCCCCTCTTGAGCCCCTCTTGGGCCCGTCTTGGGGCCTCTTGGTCCGTCTTGGGCGGCACTTGGGCCGTCTTGGGGGCCCTCCTGGGCCGTTCCGGGGCCGTCTTGGGAGCCTCGTGGGCCGTCTTGGAGCGGTCTTGGGGGCCTCTTGGGCCGTCTTGGAGCGTCCGGAAGCCGAAAAAGCCAGAACACAAAAAACATCGAAAAAACCAATGAAAATCAACGATTTTGGCCTCTTGGGGCTCTCTTCGGAGGCCTCTTGGAAGGCTCTTGGGGCGTCTTGGAGGCCTCTTGGGCTGTCTTGGGGGCCTTTTGGGCCGTCTTGGGGTCATCTTCGGCGTCTTCGAGCGCTCTTTGGGCGTCTCGGGGGCCTCTTGGGCAGTCTTGGGGGCCTCTTGGGGCACTCTTGGCGCGCTCAGGGCGGCCTGAGAGGCCGCACCCAGAAGGAAAACCATCTCTGAGTTGAACCGGGCGGGACCTTGCCAGGCGGCGGGCGGGGTACTTTTCGCCGGGGGACCCCCAGGGGCCGCCCCGCGCGCGCGAACTAGTACAATACAATTCGCCGGCCCAACGGGCCAGAGGCGTG
The DNA here is from genome assembly GCA_963575745.1 of Prorocentrum cordatum. NCBI lineage: Eukaryota > Dinophyceae > Prorocentrales > Prorocentraceae > Prorocentrum > Prorocentrum cordatum. Next base: position 138,373 of record CAUYUJ010015551.1, on the reverse strand, counting down.
CTAAGATCTCCGGTAACTGGTTAACAATTGTATTGTACTAGTTCGCGCGCGCGGGGCGGCCCCTGGGGGTCCCCCGGCGAAAAGTACCCCGCCCGCCGCCTGGCAAGGTCCCGCCCGGTTCAACTCAGAGATGGTTTTCCTTCTGGGTGCGGCCTCTCAGGCCGCCCTGAGCGCGCCAAGAGTGCCCCAAGAGGCCCCCAAGATTGCTCAAGAGGCCCCCGAGACGTTCAAAGAGCGCTCCAAGGCGCCGAAGATGACCCCAAGACGGCCCAAGAGACCCCCAAGACAGCCGAAGAGGCCTTCAAGACAGACGCCCCAAGAGCCTTCCAAGAGGCCTCCGAAGAGGGCCCCAAGAGGCCAAAATCGTTGATTTTCATTTGTTTTTCCGATGTTTTTTGCGTTCTGGCTTTTTCGGCTTCCGGACGCTCCAAGACGACCCAAGAGGCGCCCAAGATCGCTCCAAGACGGCCCACGAAGCTCCCAAGACGGCCCCGAAACGGCCCAAGAGGGCCCCCAAGACGGCCCAAGTGCCGCCCAAGACGGACCAAGAGGCCCCAAGACGGGCCCAAGAGGGGCTCAAGAGGGATACAGAGAACTGAAAAATCGAGCCCTCCGCCCCAGAAGCCGCCCAGGAGGTCCCAAAGAGGCCCCAAGAGACCCCCAAGAGGCCCCCAAGACGCCCCAAGAGGCGCCCAAGAGGCCCAAAAGAGGCCCCAAGAGGCCCCAAAACGGCCCTCAACAGGCCCCAAAACGAGCCCCCACAAACGCGCCAGGCACACCCCAGGGCAGCAAAACCTAGAACCCCGTGGAACCAACGATTCCCCCGCCACCCCCACAGACGGTCGCCACGAATCGACACGAACCTGTTCCACCGGGGCATCTTCACCACAAAAGGCCGAACGCAACGACTCAACAAAAAAAACAGCCCCCGCTCCCTGCAGCTCCGCACTGCCGACGACCTCTCATCCAGTCGACCGCGGTGCGCAATACGGGCCGGCGGAATGAGCGAAGCGATTAAATACAATTGTTAACCAGTTACCGGAGATCTTAGCACGCCTCTGGCCCGTTGGGCCGGCGAATTTGTGTGTATTCGTTTGTGTGTCCTGGGGCCCCTTCGATTTGGCGAGCAAGCCACGCGCGAAAGCGAACGAAGCACAGGGGATGGACGTCCGAGCGACGGCGAGGCCCTGCTCGGCGGGCCGGCGGGTGGCGGGGCCGAGGCCGGGCTGTCCGGCAGAGGCGCGCGGGGTCTGGCGAGGGCCGCGGCGCCGCCCGCGCCGGGGCGCCGCCCGCGCAGCCCCGTTCAGAGGTGCAGCCAGCGTCTCTCGGCCAGCTCGCCGCACGGGGGGGCGGGGGACACTAAAACGACGCGGAGATCGGGGCAAAACCGGATCGGGAGAACTCGAAATCTCTGAGGATCGGCGGGTTTGGAGGGTGTATTGGGCGCCGCGGCCGCTCCGGAGCGTTCTGGAACGCTCTGAGAGAGCTCCGGAACGCTCTGGAGCGATTTATCCCGATCCTAGCCCTGTTTTAGACACGAGGACGCGGGCGAGGCCGTGTTCGAGGTCGACGGCGAGGGCGGAGGAGAATAAAGCAAACAGACGCAGTGAATCGTCGATCCCCAGGAAAGGATGGGGAACTGTGGGAAGTGGGGGGGAGACACAAATCCAAACAATGCGGACAAGTATGGGGAATCTTTGAATTTGTGTGTGTATTTATTTGTGTGTCCCAGGGCCCCTTTAGGCGAGGGCGGCATCGGGCCGCGTGCGGCGGCAGCGGGCGCGGTGGCGACAGGCGATGTCGGCGGCGACGTGCTGCTGGCGGGGTTGCCATGGCGAGGGCCAGGGGGGAGCAGAGAGCTGGATCCGGATCACGAAAAGTCCGAGGAGCTGCACGGACTGGAGAAGCAGGGCGCACGGAACAGGGCATGGAGTCGTTGCCCAGCTCTATGGACGCCTGCGGACTGCCGCCTGGTGGAGTGGACGGTGGCGGAGCGCCGTGCGAGGAGCGCTCCGAGGGGGCTGCGGTTCCGCCTGGCGGAGCGTGTGAGCCGCGCCGCCGAGTTGCCAGCGCCGTCATTGGCGACGGGCGCGCGCTGGTGGAAAGGCTTCAAGGAGCTGGTGGGCAGGAACATCGACGAGGTGGCCGCTCAAGTCGGTGGCGAAGTTCACGGTGGAGTGGCGGCCCAGGGCGTGGAGGCGGAGACGTGAGGCACGCAGCAAAAGGCCAAAGGTAGCAGCCAGGAGTTCGATGGGGACGTTGTCGAGCCTGTGCAGGGCGGCGCGACGCTGCAGGCGCTGGTCGAGGGACCGGGCGTGGGCGCCTTGGTGCCTCTCGAAGCGGAGGCCGCGGACCCGGAGGACGAGGAGTGCGGCTCCTCCGGGGGCGGCGGCACGAGTGCGGGCGAGAAGGACGGCGAGGAGGATCACGTCGTTGAGGGCCTGCTGCCGTGGTCCTGCGGGGGCCGCGTGCGCGGGCCTTCCTGGTGGTGCTCGGTGCCCCAGCCGTGCGCGGGCGGTCGGCAACAGGCCGCGAAGCTCATCGCCAGGCGCTGGCAGGAGTGGGGGTTGCACAAGCTGCAGGGCGAGCGGGTCCGCGGGTGCGGGAGGAGTGCCGGCCCGCCCTGCTGGCCAGGGCTCGCGCGGCCCGTGCGGCCAAGAGGGCCAGGTGATCTGCGAGAGTCGGCTCCTTAGGGGCTGACCTGACGGGTCCCAGTAGGCGCTGGCTTGATGGGCTCCCGCGGGAGCCCATGAACCGTGCGCCCTGTCGCGTTGCGGTTTGGGTGTGCGGTCAGTGTGAAGCAAAGTGTTTGCACCACATAGTTCGCACCACATAGATTGCACCACGTAGCTTGCACCATGTAGCCTGCTCCACGTCGCTTGCACTACACAGCTTGCACAACACAGCTTGCACCACATTGTGACACCAATCAGCCGAGCCAGGACTTATCCCCCCTGCGACCTCGCAGTTTACATATGATTCTGCCTCGTCGCTCGTTTTCCGTGTGAATTTCTACCATCCCTGGGAGCCCCGTGCATTCGCACCGTCCCCCTCATCCCTGTCAAATGGTGTTATACCTGCGTTGAAGTCCACGCGTGCGTGCGTCATCGCGTACGCATGTTGAAATCCTTTCAACATCTAGTTCAAGGTTGGTGTTCCCGAGCGCATCCGAACACACCGGTGGCTCCCAACAGTATTGTCAACACCAACATCAATTTCTCTTGACGAAGGGCCTAACCAGATGCACTTGTGAGTATCGCCGTTGTGAGTATCGGCGTTGGTGGGTCTTTTCATGAGGCCACGAAGCGTGTGAAAAGTGTGTGCCGAGATGGGGCGGGGACGCATGCAGGCGCAGCCATTGGGGATTTCGGTGGCGCTGCATATGGGGCCACGAACCGTATGTGCGGTGCGCCGAAGTTGAGTGGGGCCGCCATGCGAACGTCGCCACAGGGCCTTCGGTGGAGCTTCCTGTGGGGCCACGAAGCCCTGTGCTGAGTAGGGGATGCGCACGCGAACGCCGCGAGTGGGGCCTTCGGTGGAGCTCCCTACGGGGCCATGAGGTGCTGTACTGGGTATAGGGCAGGGGGGGGCGCATACGAACACCGCCACTGAGGCCTTCGGTGGGGCTCCATTTGGGGCTACGAATCGCTGTGCTGGGGGGGGGATGCATGCGAACACCGCCGTTGGGGCCTTCGGTGGAGCTCCCTAAAAGGCCACGAGGCCCTGTACAGGGTTGGGGGGACGCATGCGGTCACCGCCACTGGGGCCTTCGGTGGAGCTCCTTATGGGGTCACGAAGTGCTCTGTGCTGGCTGAAGGAAACGCATGCGGACACCGCCACAGGGGCCTTCGGTGGAGCTCCCTGTGGGGCCATGGGGCGCTATGCTGGGAGGGGGGGGCGACTGCGGTCACCGCCACTGCTTCGGTGGAGCTCCCTATGAGGCCACGAGGCCCTGTACAGGGGTGGGGGGACGCATGCGGTCACCGCCACTAGGGCCTTCGGTGGAGCTCCTTATGGGGTCACGAAGTGCTCTGTGCTGCCTGAAGGAAACGCATGCGGACACCGCCACTGGGGCCTCCGGTGGCGCTCCATTTGGGGTCACGAAGCGCTGTGTTGGGTGGGGCAAACGCATGCGGACACCGCCACTGGTGCCTTCAGTGGAATTCCTTACGGGGCCACGGAACGCTGTACTGGGTGGGGGAAACGTATGCGGACACCGCCCGTGGTGCTTTCGGTGGAGTTCCCAGTAGGGCCACGAAGCTTGGTGCTGGGTGTAGGAAAAGCATGCGTACACCGCCATTGGGGCCTTCGGTGGACATCCCATATTGGGCCACGCAACGCTGTGCTGGGTGGGGGAGACGCATGGGAACGTAGCCACAGGGGCCTTCGATGGAGCTTCCTATGGAGCCATGAAGCGTGTGAGGGGTGTGCCAAATTGGAGGGGAGGGGATTGGCATGCGAGCGCAGTCACTGGGCTTTCGTTGGATGGGGCCACGAAGCTTGTGAGGGGTGTGCTAAAGTGAATTTTTGGGGCGGCATGACAATGCAGCAACTGGCGCATTCGGTGGCGCTCCCCATGGGGCCACGAAGCATGTAAGGGGTGTTCCAAACTAGAGAGTGGGCGGCATGCGAACGCAGCCATTGGCGCCTTCGGCGGAACTCCCTATGCGGGCCACGAAGCGCGCGAAGGGCGTGCCAGGGGGGCGACGGGAGGAGGGAGGAGGGGGAGGAGGAGGGGGAGGTGGAAGAAAGGAGGAGGAAACGCAGGGATTCTTTCTTCAAAACGAGGACGTCACACCACAAGATGGTTGGAAACCATCTGCACGCGCACGCCCTCTCGAGTTCTTCTGACAGCAGCTGAATTCTAGACGCTTCGCGTAACCCCACCAGTACCTCGCGTGCGATCGCGGCCAGGGCGCACGCCCTTGGCGACCTGTGGGGGGCCCTACAGGCGAGACATAAGGCGGGGAGAAGGTGGAACAAACTCGTGAAATGGGCGCGGGACTTCGCCCCTCGGGATGAGCCACGTAGGCCCGGCTCCAAGGTGCTGACCGACGCCAGGGCCGCTGACCTCTTCAATCGCGCCTTGAGAGAGCCCCCTAGGCGCCGGGCCCGCTACTTCGGGCGCGTAGTTTACGTTGCGGCCTGGACGCAGCTCCACGGGCACGTGGTGAGCTCCTGGTTCTCCACAACCAGCCACGAGCGTAGGTGGGCTCAAACAGACGGTGCGGAATGGTCCCTTCTCGGGCACTGCGCCTCCTTCACCGAGGCACACCACGTCCTCCGCGTTCTGGCCAACGGACTACCCGGATCCGCGCGTAGACGAAACGTCGCTGACAGGATCCCCCACCAGTGCGGCTGCGGCAGGATGGCCAATAGAGTCTGGCTCACCGCTGGACAACGGGATCGCGGCCAGGCCTGGTGCGACTCGTGCCTCGGGCCCTGGACCGGAGAGGCCTCCCTCTGGCCCCTCCTTGGCGACGACGCTTTGCCCGAGGACTTGTGTCCACTTGCTGCGGAGAGAAGAGGGCAACTCGGGCACATTACCGTTCCCATACAGCAAGGACTCTACGGAGCCTGCCCTCTCTGCGGCCTGGGAGAAACCACTTCTGAGCACGTGTGGGGCTGGTGCCCCGCCGCCGCCCTCGCCTGGGAAAAGACCAAAGGCCCTGACCACCCCAGAGACCTTCCCACCGCGAGATGCTCCAGGGGGCAGCACCAGAGACTGGTCTGCCGCCTTCTACACCAGATCTCCTTCAGATGCTGTGTGAACCTGGACTGTGCCCCCATCGGAGCCGTCGAAGCCGCCAGAATCATTGTCCAGGGGATCTCCGTACCAGACACCGACCTCCAGGAAGATAGTGACGAGGAAGAAGACATACAAGAAGGGCAGGCCCCTGCCGCATCGGCTGATGAAACTGCAGTCTGGGCCCCCATGCTGCTGCCCTGTCAACTTTGCAATCCTCAAGGCCCGCACCTGCTGCGCATTCAGGGGGCCGCTGGTCCGCATCTCGGCAGACAAGCTCCACGCGCCGGAGGGGAAATCCGGCGCCTCCCTGTCACGACCAGGATCGTGCGGAGTGGGGATCGGCTCGCCGTTCTCCAAACGGGCGACACCAGAGCGAGTTGGATGCCGTCTGGGTTGGGCTGGTTCCCCTGCCCCAGGACAGACAGGTTCCCCAGTGCCCTCTGGACCAAGAGCTACTGCCGATTCTGCGACCTGCATACCCTGGTGCTCAGGGCCAGCAGGGACATGGAAGCTGGCGAGGAGATCACCGTCAGAGACTCCCCGCTCCCCGCTGCCGATGCGGCTCAATGGCCCTTCGAGCTCACCTTCGACGGGGGGGCTCGCCGAATTGGGGGAGACGACAAGGTCTCCGGGGCGGCAGCTGTCCTCTGGAAACACGACCCGCATCGCGGCTACCCGCGCGTTGTCGCGGTTACCGTTGTTGCCCTCCTGGGCTGCGACAATGCACAGACGGCGGAGGCATCTGGGTGCAGAGCGGGACTCGCCCTGCTCCCCCACCTTGACAACACCCTCCGAGGTGCCCGGGTGGTCGGCGACAATCTTGCCGCCATCCGGTACGGAGCCGGCACGGGCCGCTATCGCCGGCTCCACCTGGCACAGCAGATGGACTTCGCCCTTCGGCAAGCCAGCGAAGCCGGATGGACACTTACATGGCAGGCCGTGCGTCGTCGCCTCAACAAAGCAGCTGACCGTCTTGCCACGCTAGGTGTCTTCTGGGCCGATGCCCTTCGTCGCGCCGGCGATCTAGCCGTCACTTCCTGGGTCTTCTGGGAGGGCTCCCAGCTGCCCCCCCCCCCCCCTGTTTCCTGCCGCGGACATCGACCTCTGTGACTTGGACCAAGTTGCGCTGTTCGTTGATGCCCTCGAAAATCCCCCCCCCTCCTCCCTCTCTGATCGCCCCCCCGCCGCGACACACTAAGGTCCTGGCGGGTCGCAGCGTCACTGCCATCACAAGAAGCGCAGCCTTCCGCTGCCATCCTGGACAGGTTCCCACCCTGGACAATGACCAGAAACAACCAGGGCCCCCTCCGCCGCTGGCCCTCCTGCCTACCGTGCAGTGACGAAGGGCCGCCAATGCGCGCGGGCACGCGCGTCTTCCTGGCCCGCTTCTGTCCCTGGATGCGTTGGGTCTACTTCCACGGCGGTTGGCGACGCTGGTGCGAGATCTGCCAGGAGCCCGTCGACGACACTGAACACATCCTAAGCGCGAAGCACTACGACATGTCGGTGGCACGGTACCAGGACGGGTGGCCAGACCCGAACACCTTCACCACTCCTGGGAATCTTTGGTGCATGTGCGGAGGGAACCCCTACGACGCTACCCACCAGGTGTCTGTCACGCGGTTGGCCTGGCGCGGCTGGAAACCAGTCCAGCCCTTGGTTGCCCGCGACGGGGTGCGCTCGCTACCTGGCATCGCAATCCCCGAGGATGCGCTGCACGTGCCCATTACCTACCCCCTCTGGGACGATCCGTCGACATACAACTGCCCAGGAGGCACCAGGGTGGAGCCGGAGAAGGTTCGTTCGCACATGATGGACAGGCTGGGCGCCGCAAAGGAGGGCCTCAGACAGCCCGAGGACGGCGACGGGAACAGGATGCGGGCGAAATCGTCCATCTGGCTACCCCCCTCACCTGGACAGGCCGCAGGCTCCTCTGGGTTACCCTCCCCCTCCGCCCCCGCCGTCTCACCCTCCTCCTGCCTGGGGCCCACCCTGCCAGCAGCGAACAGTCCAGCTGGCCGAGGGCAGTGAGACGGAGATTGAAGCTCTCTCTCCGACAAGTCCAGCTGCCCTGGAAGATTCACTGGCCACGCAGGCAGCCTCAGATGTCGCCAACCTTTACTCGGTTCCGCTGGACTCCCCGCACTCTAGAGTCCACCCCAAGGCAGCGCTCGGGGAACTAATCAATGCCGTCCGACTCCCCTCACAATGGCCCTACTCCCTCCAGGACCGAGGGCAAACGTTAAGGAGGATCGCCTGGGTCGAAAGCCAAGCCTCGGTCGAGACGGTAGACGACGGCAGAGGCTCCACGCGAGAGGATTTAGCCAGAAGGGGTAACTGTGCCCTCGGAGTTCGCGTCACCAGGATCGATGCCAATACGCGCCTGGAGGACCTGGACACCTTTCGGCTGCGGAACGCCATGCGCCTACCCATCGGTAAGGAATTTCTGTTGTTGGAGTGGCCCTCAATGTGCAAGGTCGCGACCAGACCCCTGGAACGTGACAAAGAGAGCAGGTGGCTTTACATGTCAGTCACGGGCCCGACGGTAGACAAGATCGCTGACGTCTCAGTTTGGTGGCCTCCCGCGTTGGGCGGTCAGATCCATCCCAGGGATGCTCAAGCGCTAGGTCTCAGCCCTTCCGACAGGTACCCCTCAAACTGGTGCATCGTCGTCTACAACCACGCGAAGAACGGGCAGTTTCACGAAGACGAAACCAAGGCGAGACGCCCCCCTAGCGACGATCTCCCTTGGTATCGTGTAGATGAAGCCCCTTCTGACATCCAGTTTTGGCGGCAATGCTCGGCACTGGAACAGATCTACCACCTGCGCCAAAACCCAGCGGATCTGTTCGGCCACCAGCTTTCACCTCTGACGTACCTTCTTGCCTTTGTTCACGCCCCTCGGTCGGATCGAACCTTGGCCAACGACTTGGGACACATGCGTTCCCTGGGGCTGAGCCTTAGAGCCAGGGCGGAGGCCACCCTTGAGCGGAACGTCCCAGACGCCGACCACTTGCAAGCAGTCGAAGACGGCACGCTGCTGCAGGCGCCGCCTCTCCCCCAAGGCTTAAAGGCGTTCTCTGACGACGAAATCTCAGATACGACTGGCTCCGTCTTTCAGAGAGTGCGTCCTACTCCCAGCGCGGACACGCTCCACAGGATTATCGACAAGCACAGGCCGAACGGCGATGCGACCAGTGCCCTGCGTGCAACCCTGAACCACCACGCTGTTCTTGTGCACGGACCCCCTGGAACTGGCAAGACCACCTTCTCAGTTGCCTGCCTGGACATGTGGGGTTCCTGCCTACGCCCTGGACACGCTGTCGCTTTGGCAGCAGGGTCCAACACGGCGGTCGACCAACCAGCTCTGGCAATGATCGAGGCACAACGTCAGCGGCGCCTCGACCAAGACACGGGCTTCCCCGACAAGTTCGTGCGCCTGGCAAGGAAGGACCGGGTCAACGAGGCACTTGTGGACCTTACTCCCGAAGGTCACTACAGAAACGCCCACGGCGAGTTCCCCTTCCAGGACGGTGACAAGAGCCAGGGCTTCAAGCCCTACAAGGCAAGCTTACTACGTCAGGCCAGGATAATCATGTCCACGCACGAGGCGTCAGAGGCACTTGGTCAAAAGGACAGCCCCCAAATCGTCCTCCTAGTCATCGACGAGGCCGGACAAGCCACTGAGCTCCACGCGCTCATGTCCATGGTAAATCTGATTAACAGCGGAGGGACCGTGGTCCTCGTCGGAGACCCCAACCAGCTGCCCCCCACCGTGCTCTCCAAACTGGCGAACGAACTAGGGCTTTGCGTCGGCATCTTCGACAGGATGTTCCACGCACTCCGCGGCCAGGAGTCTTCAGTAGTTCACCTTTCAATCTGCTATCGGATGCATCCGCAGCTACTCGCGTTCCCGAACGCAGCCTACTACGGGAAAGGCATGAAGTCTGGCATTCCCTGGAGAGACATTCGTGGGAACCTGGGCGACTGGCAAAGCTGGCTACTCTCACCCGTTCCGACGAAAGCGACCTCCGCGCCACCCTTGAGCCCCTGGACCCGCCGCTGGGCCCAGACAAGCACCGTTTCCTAATGGTGCACGCACCCTCTTGGGAGGTCACCTCCGAGCTACAACCAGGCTTTGCCAATCTTCCGGAGGCGGCCCAAGCCGTGGATATCGCGCGCGCCCTGCTACCGGAGCTCCGCAAGGGCACCGCTGTCAGAATCGTGGTCGGCTACCAGCTCCAGACGGCCATTCTCATGGACGGATGGCCGCAGGGTCCTCGTCACCTCACCGGCGTTCTGCGCAGCGCCAGAGGTGGCGCCAAAGGGCAGCCCATCAAGGGGAAAGACGGTCCTGGGCGCGGTGGCCAGGATATTCCTGGCCCTGGACATCCCCCCAAGGCCACAGGGTGGACACTCACCGCTGGCAACAGGTGTTCCGGGAAGACGACAATGCTAACACTGCCATCAGCTCTAACATCCCTGGACTACGTCAGGTGGCGGGCGAGCACATGAGCACTGGGGCTCTCAAACTCACGACAATCGACTCCAGCCAGGGAGGCGAGGCGGACATCGTAATCGTGTTAACTACCCGCAGCAACGGCAGCTACAACTGGGGTTTCGTTGACGACGCCAAGCGCCTGAACGTGGCAATCACCAGGGCCAAGCGGAATATCCTGATCTTGGGAGACGGTCTTATGTTCGCCAACGCCACATGGTCGCAGCTTCGCGTGCTCTCAGAGTACGGGAGACTGACTCGCCTCTGGGTCCAGTTTCGTGGCAGCACCCCCGTGGGCCGCAGGCTCTCCCTGGACATTGACGACAGCTTCGGCCCGCTCCAGGGCCTTGCCGCATGGATCCCTTCGCCCCCTGCCTGGGGCAGTGTCACAAAGGGGGGGAAAGGACAGAACGAGCTGGACGTCGCCAAGAAGAAAGCGCGCGATGCTCAGGCCACCTGCTTCGCTGCGCGGTTCAATGCACCCCTGGAAGAGAGCTTCGACTGGGGCACCCTGGGCAAGCTAATCTCGGGAGGGCTCCGCGATATCCTCTCGACGCCGGCCTTCCACGTGCTCATCTACCTTATGTCCGGGCTGCGTCCTCGCGAGTTCACGTTGGCCAACGCACCGCGGCAGCCGGGCATGCTCGACCGCGAGGCTTGGTCGCACCTGGGGTTCTTGTTTGACATGTCTCTCGGGCTCGACGCGACCAATCTAATCTACTACGCGCTATGGGCAGCAATGGTCTGGTCGCTCGGCCTAGGCGCCCCCTGGAGGGATGCGGGCTGCGCCATTCCCGACGACTCCCTTCCCCCGTTGCCTCGCGCCAGCGGCAGGCGTGCAACGCTGTGGAAGCGCCGCCAGTGTACTCCCAAAGAACTCTTCCGTCAGGTCCCCAAGGCTTGGAGCTCCGCTATCAAGGACTGCTGCAGACACCGGAAGCACCCTGGAATGACCGGGTTGGGAGACATCATCCGGTTGGTGGCTCCTCGATGGATGATTTCCGTCTTGGCCTCTTAGACACTGACGGCCAGCCCATGGATTCCTGCAAGGCCCGCTCGCTTCTGGTGGTCATGATGCTGATGCTCCGTGAGCCGCGAGTATTTCTATGGCCTTTCTCTCACGCAGAGCAGGCCGGGGACGTCATCGAAGCCATTCTGGGGTTCTGCGTACCCTGGCAAGAGGTCCACCAGGACTTCCGAAGACGTTTCGCCAGCACCTGGAGCCTCACCCTGGAAGACTTGGCCGACCTGCACAGTCGCATCGAGGCAGTCCTACCACACATCTCCAAGCTCGTGGCTTTGGCCCATCACCACCTGGCTGCGCAGGAAGCCGGCTGCCCGCAGACCTGGAGCGAGATGGACAGACAGGACTTCCAGCTGCAAGCCCCGATGATCGTCCTCGAGCGGATCGTCCCGGCAGCAACTCTGACTTGCCTGGACACAGGCGACTGCTCAGTGTGTGCACTACACGTCGCACTGGCTGGTTCCGACGCCTCCCTCGGTCCCGACGACAGGGTTGCGGGCCTTTCCTACGTCGGCGGCGGACTTGCCTTGTCCCAGACCGACCTCAATGCCCCTCCACCACCGGCACCGGCCCCGGGCACCAGACTGGACCCTCCGTTCATCCCCGACGAAAGGCTCGCGCTCGAAAAGAAGTACAACAGATACACGTGCGACAGTTGCGGGAAGGACTACCTGACTGCCGCTGAAGATACCTGGATATCCGACAGCACGCGCCAGATGTTCGCTCAGAATAGACCTCAGGCGTACATCAAAGGCGCCAACATGGGCTGGTACTGCGCGGGCTGCTGGATACGGTACCTCGAGGAGAATGGCTTCCCTACGCCTGCCGGAACGAAGCTCACCGACATAATCAGGGAACATGAGCAGCAGATATCGCGGACCTGCAACGACAGAGCGAGTGTCCTCCCTTCCCTGGGACTCCTTCCGCTCGGCTACGGCTGCAGCCCCCTGGCGGACACGAGGCAGTTAGATGACCTCCTCATGGAACCGACGGGCATGAAGATCCCCGAGTGTGCCAATGCCACCATTCCGGTCCTCGGGATCCGGGACGACCGCTTCGGCATCAAAGCCGCTCAAACGCGGACCTACTCCGCGCGGTGCGACACCTGCCCCCAGGGGGCCCCGCTCCTGGTCTGGGACCCCGGCTCTCCGCCGCTGGGGTGATTCATATGGAAGCCGGCTGAAGACATAGGAGTTCCCGAGCAACATGGGCTGCCCCCCGTCGATAAGCGTGCCCTGGCCTGGTGGGGGCGCCAATGGAACGCCACTTGGTGCTGCCGGCGCTGTCTGGTCCCGATTTGGAACATTGGCCCGGCCGCCCTGGACCACATCCTGGATCGCGACTTCAGGCCGCTGCATCCAGATGAACCTCCGGCCCTTCCCCCGCTCAGCAGCCAGATTGGGTTCGAGGCACCTGTGGACATCGTGGATTCCCTCCCGTGGCTTGGCGAGGACGCCAAGGCCCAGGACCAATTCACCAAGGTCGGAGCAAGCGATCCCTCTGGGCCCAGCCCCGTTGGCAGCTCTGGTGCGGCGCCAGAGATCACTTCCCTGGCAGGGTCCCTGCCATCTGGTGCTTGTTCTGGTGGTGACGACAGGCCAGATACTCCCATGGCGGCAGACGCAGGCAGGTCTCAGGGTTCAGCGGACGACTCACGCATGGGCCACCATGACCCGCCCGACGACGACAGCGGTGAAGGAAGGCGCGAAAGACGGGCTCCCCCTTCACAAGATGGGGCCCGACTACGAAGAGGATGAGCCCGCCCGTCCTCCCACGCCTTCCGAGACGTCCCAGGAGGGCGATGATAATCGCTCAGGCGGAGATGGCCCACAGCGCAGCCCGTCGGCGGGCAGCTCCGACACCAGCCGCGAGGATACCGCGACTTCAGTCACAGAGGGCACGCCCTACGCCGATCGCGGGAGGGCTCCAGCTCGAAACCCCGCGAGGCACGAGAGGACCAGCGACGGTGGCACCTCGCGGTACGAGCGCGTTCCCGCGCCCACCCCGACGCCCCCTGAGCGGAGGCCCTATTACTCTCGCCATACTGGCTCTTCGGAGCAGGACGCACTCAACATGCTGTCCTGCCCTGATGGAGGCGGCCCAATGTACAAAGTCAGGCTGGGCACCGTCGAACTCGAGCGTCCCGACGAGACACCAGCCAGTTGCATATCCAGGCATCAGTCGCAGCTGGGAGCAGTCTTTTGCGCACTGTGGACAGCGAACACGCAGCGTACCCTGCTCCCTGGATGGAGGGCGCCCAAGTCCGACCCGAAACTACACATGCCCGCGGAGATCATCAACTTCCTAGAGGCCTGGAAGGACTGCGGGTACGACGCCTACGAGATGGACAGGAGACTGGGCTACGGTATCGACTGGAACAAGATACGAGCCAACTACCTGCGTCACTCCCAGACAGACGACTGGAGCAAAGGCGGCTATCGCCACACGGGCTGGCGCGACCGTGCGACAAGTTCCCGGGGCACCTGGAGCAGTTGGCAGGGCGAGTGGCGCGACGGATGGCGTGAGGATCACTGGCAGGCGGGTGGCAAGCGCGGCGGAGGTTACCCTGACGATCGGGATGATCGAGATGAAAAGAGATTCCGCGGGAAAGACTGAACTCCCTCCCTGCCCTCACCGCCCCCCAGTGCCCGCCCCGCCGCCTGCGCTGCACAACGCACCACCGCGGCCCTCTGCCGCCCTTTCCCTCGACCTGGGGCGGCACTGCCCCCCCCCCCCCCCCTGAGCGGCGCCCTCTCTCACCCGTGGCCTTGGGGTGCCGTTCGGTAATGCCGTCTGCTCCGCGCGTGACACCACGCATCCTGCAAACCGCTCGCCACTGGCATCACTGCCTTTCTCCACCGGTGGCCGACGCCTTCTTGTCATTCGGCTCCTCTCTCCCCGCCACGTTTCATTCTGAATCCCAGCGGACGCTGCCCGGGCCGCGCCGCTGGCCCCTAATCGCGGCGCTCTGCCGCCCTCCGCCCGATGCGCGCGCCCCCTGCCTTTGGATCCAGGTGCGCGCTTCGGCAATGCCGTCCACCGCCTCTCCGCAGCGGGCTCGCGGCCTCAGGCCCTACTGTAGCTCTCTCACCGCCGGGCCTTCCTGGCCTGTCAGTGGGCCACTGCCGCCTGACCACTGGCTTCTCCTTGGACTTTCTAACCGAACGATCGGCCTTCCGCCGTCACCCTGGACCTTTCAAACAAGAAGGACGGCCTTCCGCCGTCACCCTGGATCCGTTGGCTCTGTGGGACACGTCTCGGGTACAAGACGTCCTCGTCCCTCTGTGCTGGGCGACTCGGTTGGGTATCGCTGGGCCACCTTTGATGTGCACACTCCTAGGGGTCTGCCGTATATCGTGCCCTTCCATACCTTCCACTCGTCGGATCTGGGCTGTCGCATTTCGGGTGTGGATGTTCTGTCTTGTCATCATTCTCCACACCCTGGATGCGCTTCTTGCGTTGCGACTGGCTCGCCGTCCGCTTCTCAATTGGCCCTTGTCCCCAGTCACCCTGTGGTACCCTTCAGGCTCCATGGATCGGTGCCCTCTGGACTCCCATTGCTGGGCGGCTTCCTACCGCGACCTTGGATCAGTGGCTTTGTGGGACTTGCCTGGGTATACACGGTCTCGTTCCGCCTGTGCTCTCCGTCTCATTGGACTGCATTGTGACACTGTGTTGTGCACACGCCGCGTTTCGACGGGATCGTGCATCAGGTGCCCTTCCACGCTTCGGGTCTGGGCCGATACGTCTTGGTGTGGTTGTCTTCTCGGATCATGGATACACCTTGATGTCGCTGACGCCGCGGCTCGCTGCCGCCGTCGGGATCCTCGGTGGACCTACCACCCCGACCTCTGTGCTACCCGACAGGCTGGGGCTGGCGTCCTCGGTCGTTCCCTTGTCCGCTCTTGGACGTTGGAACGTTTTCGCGCCATTTTGGCTGCGCTAGGTGGTCTCTGTGCCTACCCCAGGCCTGTTGGGACCTGCGTGCCCGTTCAGGGGCCGTCATGGCACCTGGATTGCATCATCTTCGCTTCCCTGGACGCTGTCGTGAGCCGCCTGATCCGCGGCCCTGCGCGCGTTAGGTAATTTAGTCGCGTCCGCGGCCCGTTCGCGACCTTCCGCCGCTGGCGCTTCCGCCTGCGGCTGTTAGAAAAGTAACCCCACCATCCCATCCAGAAACGATGCCCAGAGGAAATGCCTCGATCAGGGAAGTGGGCAGCACACAAAGGAAGGGTACCCCAGTGGAGGCCGGCTGGAGCGTCTTAGGGGCCTCTTGGCGGTCCCGGGCGCCTCTTAAAGCGTCTTGGGTGCTTTGGAAAGCTTCTTGGGGCCTCTTGGGGGGCTCTTGGGGGCCTCTTGGAGGCCTCTGGGGCGCTTGTTGGGGCCTCATGGGCGCCTCGTGAGGCCCTCCTGAAACGCTCTTGGGAGCCTTCAGAGCGCTCTTGGAGCCTTCTTGGGCCATCTTGGAGTCATCTTGAAGCCTCGGATGACCATCGGAAACGAAAAGGCGAGAAAACCCAGCATGTTGATTTTCCCAAGGTTTTGGAATGATTTTGGCCTCTTCGGGGCCTCCTGGGGGAGCTCTTTTGCCACTTGGAGCCGTCCTGAAGCGGTCTTGGGGCCTCTTGGAGCCATCTTGGAGGTCATCTTGGGCTCCCCCAGGCGCTCTTGGAGTCATCTGAAGCAGTGCCCCCCCCCAGGAGGCCCAAATGTGGCCAAAACCTTAGTAACATCAATGATTTGGGCATTCTCGCCGAGGCCTCTTGGAGCGTCTTGGGTGCCTCTTGGGGGGCTTTGGGGGCCTCATGGGGGTCTCTTGGGAGCCTCTTGGGGGCATCCTGGGGGCCTCTTGGGAGCTTCTTGGGGCCACATGGGGCCATCTTGGGGCCATCTCGGGGCCTCTTGGGGCATCCTGGGGGCCTCTTGCGGCCATCGTGGAGGAAATCGATGAAAGAAGAGGGGAGCTCTAATTAGCGCTGCCCCCTCAGAAGGCCAAAATGGTGCCAACACCATAGTAAAATCAATGATTTTGGCTTCCTCGCCGAGGCCGTTTTGGACGCTCTGACCGCTCCCCGCCCCTCCTGTCCAGGTCAGTGGGGAGGGGGTAGGGGGAGGGGTAAACCCCTACCCGAAGGGGAAGAGGGAGGGGTGGAAGAGGAAACGCCCTAAACCACCGACGCCCAGAGGGCTGGTGGGATTTCAAATGGGACCACGCGGGCCTGTCCGCTCGCGCATGTCGAGATCAGTCAACGGCGTTTGCGCGCATGCTTGGGGCGGGATAGTACCATGTGGGCCATTCGCGCGAGTCGGCCACGCGCGCATGCCAACAACTTCCCAACACCTTCATCAGCGACGCATTGACACCAGCCTCGCTATCGGCATTACCAGCGTCGGTACCGCTATTGCCGTTGTCGTCGTCATCGTAATCATCGTCGCCACCATCGCTAGTATCATCATCTTTGGCGCTGCCGTCGGCGTCATCATAATACCGCGCCCATCCGAGACATCGACCCGCATTTTCACGCCCGCGCGCCTGCGCGGCTTTCGATGCGCGGTGAGAATTTTCATATGTAAACGCCATCGCGGCCACATCGTCTGTTTCAAACCAGCTGGCCGCTCTCCGCGCGAACTTGCGCGCGCCAGCCCGGCCGCAAAGATGCGCCAGCCATGTCCAAGCAGTCCTCGCAGTCGCCGCCGCATGGGTTTGGCAAACCAAGTTGCGGATGGGATGTTGGGATGCTTGCGCGAGCTTTGGTGCTGACATTTCCAAGTTCTACAGACTAGTTGCGCCACGCAGCTTGCATGACATAGTTTGCACCACATAGCTTGCACCACATAGTTTGCACCACATGGGTGACACCACATAGTTCATACCACGTAGGTTGAACATCCATTTTGAAATAATTGACCCGTTGGGGTCCGCGCTGGCTGCCATGGCTAAAACATTCAGTTTTTCGTTTAGAAGGCCTTGCGGCGGGTGCCGCCGACCCTGAATGGGGACGACGACGACGACAACGGCTATCGACGAAAATGACCCTCTGGCTGGAGCCGAACGTTTTTTCCAGGGATCGCAGGTCTAGAGGTTGACACCAACACCAAGATCGGCGGTGTGCCTCCACAGGGGGAAGACGATCCCGATCTCGGTGATGGTGGTAATGTTCTGGCTTCCGAGGTGGCCGAAGTATTACCACCAGCAGCGAAATCCAGGATCGTCTTCCCCCTGTGGAGGCAACCCCCTTGTTGGTGTTGGTGCCCATTTCCAGGCCTCCGAAGGGATGTGCGTTCCCCCCCGGGGCCCCAGGGCGGCGACGACGACGACGACGATTCCGACCTAAAAGCTTTTCAAACAGTCGGATCCAAGCATATTTTCATAGCGATGGATATTTGGGCCTTAGCTGTGTGCTCCTGACTTGTTGTTCCCCCCCCTCTGCTTGGAAAGCGGCTGGGCCACGGTGGTCGGAGGTGGCCGTGCGGCTGGGGGTGGCGAGCAGCGACTCGGCCGTGATGGAGAAGGAGGTCAGCCGCATGGCGTCGTCGTTTACCAAGGGCAAGGCCCCGCCGGGGGGGGGAGCCCGGAGTGAGCTTTTGCAGGGAGCTGCCGACCCTTGCGCACATAGAGTCGGGGCGCTACACAAGGAACCCTTCTCGTTGGGGAGGGGCTCCATGTTCCTTCATTGTTTCGCAGCTTGCCTTAGGTTGTCTTCAGGTTTTCGAGGGGGAATCGAAGTTTAACTTATTGAAAAAAGGGGCCTCGTTCCTTATTAAGGGTTCCTTAGGTCAACGCCCCGACTGTATTGGGAAGCCGGGCAAGGGCTGCTAAGTCCGTGGCTGCTAAGATCGACCTCCTGGAAGTTGGCTTCGTCCTCCCGGGAAGAAGCCCGTGGATGGTTTCGCGTGCCGCGCCGCATTCCGGGAAGTTGTTTTTTCTTTCCGGGAGGGCCGCTTCAGCAGCCACGGTTTTAGCAGCCCTCGCCCAGCTTCCCACACATGTCTTAGAGCTTGTATGGGGTAGGAGGGCAGGAGCATTGTGGTTTGCATTCGTGGGCGGTCAGGCTCAGAGTGGCAGGAGTGAGGGCGCGCAAATCACCAGAGCCCATTCCGAGGGCACGCCGCGCGGCAGAGACCCTCCACAGGCAGCGCCGCGGTGCGCAGCGGTCTCAGCTGGTGCCGAGGTGGTGATCTTCCACGGTCTGGGACCTCCTGGCCTCGGGAACCGCGCTCTTCCTGGACACTGGGAGCCGGCGGGTAGGAAGTCGTCAGGTGCCCCCGTCCGCCGCCTCCCCTGGTGCCCAGGGAGGCCCTGTGCCCTTGGCCGTGGACGTGCACAGTCGGGGCCCTGAAGGAGGAGCTCTTTTCGTTGGGGAGGGGCTCCGTGTTCCTTAAGTGTTTCACAGCTTGCCTCAGATGTTCCTTGTGCTTTCGACGGGAAATCGAGGGTTAACTTAAGGAAAAAGGGGGCCTCGTTCCTTTTTTAGGGTTCCTTAGGTCAACGCCCCGACTGTACAGACTCCTGCCTCGCAGAGAGGGCCGGCGCACTTGGGGCCCGTGCCGTGCGCCGCCGCTGCGGCAAGAGGCCGCCGCGGGGCGCTTCAGGGCTGATCTCCACAGGCCGCGCGAGCACCCGGCCGGTGTCGGGCGACTGTCGTCAGGGCGTGCGTTACAGTGAGCGGCTTGAGTAAGGAACACCTA
Organism: Prorocentrum cordatum; assembly: GCA_963575745.1. Taxonomy (NCBI): domain Eukaryota; class Dinophyceae; order Prorocentrales; family Prorocentraceae; genus Prorocentrum; species Prorocentrum cordatum. Next base: position 119,413 of record CAUYUJ010015551.1, on the reverse strand, counting down.
CTTGTCAAAAGGGGCTCGGTCGTTCCTTAGGCTTGCATGCGTTACTTACGGTTCCTCATGCGTCATTTGTTGTGTATCGCTCCTTATGCGTCATTCCTTGGGATAAGAAAGGGGCTTCGTTCCTTATTTATCGTTCCTTAGGTCAGGCCGATGACTGTAGTCCAGTGTGTGTTTGCCCCGTTCCGCTTCACCAGCAGCAGGCAGGCTCGAGCGGCGCTGTCGGCCTTCCTCGGTTTCGCTGCTCGCGTCGCACGCAGGGGCCTTCGGTGTGCGGGCACACACCTTGACGCCGACGCACCTTCCGACGACCACTGCGACCTCTCTTTTTTTGTGCGTGCGCCTGCTTTCCTCCAGACCCTTCCTCTGCAATGCCGAGTGGCAGTTGAGCTAAGCGCACTCCGTCGCAGTACCCTCCGTGGGGCTGTCGCCTGGTCGTTGGAGGAGCAGTGCGGTGCACGTGCGCGCTCGCCCACCGGTGGCTGTGCTGGTGGATCCCGCCTGCACGCCCTCTGGCCCAGAAGCCATTCCTCTGCGCGTGACTTCCTTCGCGCAGCCCGCCCACCTGCAACGCCAGGTGCAGTTGAACTCAGCGCGCCCCGCCTCAGTGCTTGCGACAGGGCCTCCACTTCGCCGCTGGAGGAACACTCTGTGTGTGTGGGTTTTGTGTGTGCGTTTCTTCTCCTGTAGAGTGCGAAGCAAAGGCCACTTGAGCCTTCTTCAAACACACGTGACGTACAGTCGGGGCGCTGAGGAAGGAACCCTTTTCGTTGCCGAGGGGCTCGGCGTTCCTTGATTGTTTCAAAGTTTGCCTCGGGTTTTCCCGAGGTTTTGAATGGGAAATCGAAGTTGAACTTCTGGACAAAAAGGGGCCTCGTTCCTTATTTAGGGTTCCTTAGGTCAACGCCCCGACTGTACCGGTTTCCTTCGTAAGCTTCTTTTTGGGAGAAGGTCATGCTGTGCCACGCAGTGCTCGACAGCAACGCAGCCGCGTACGACGAGCTCGTCTTCGGCGCGAGCGCGACCAGCGAGGGCTGGCAGCAGCGAGTGGTGCTCGTCTGCAGCCTCGCCCGCTACGTGGGTGCGATCCGAGGGGTGATTAGTGGGAGGGCCGGTGGAGGTCAGGCATGCTTCGGATTACAGCCGGGGCCCTGCAGAAGGAACCCTTTTCGTTGGGGAGGAGCTCGGTGTTCCCTGACTGTTCTGCAGTTTGTCTCCGGCTGTCCCTCTGTTTTCGACCGGAAATCGAGGGTCAATTTGTGGAGAAGGGTCCCTAGGTTATGACTCGTTCCTTGTTTAGGGTTCCTTATTTATGTGGAGGAGGGGCCTCGTTCCTTATTCAGGGTTCCTTCGGTCAGCGCCCCGACTGTAGGAGGAGTCGAGACAGGACGTTCCCTGGCGATCTCGGAGCGTTCTCGGCAGCGCTCTGCAGCGGCCGCGCCGCCCGCGACACACCTCGGGTGCTGCCGGGAGTGGCCCGGGCGCCCACTGGAGGAGGAGGAGGAGGAGGAGGAGGAGGAGGAGGAGGAGGAGGAGCAGGAGGAGGAGGAGGAGGAGGAGGAGGAGGAGGAGGAGGAGGAGGAGGAGGAGGAGGAGGAGGCTTGTCGCCCCATTCTGGAGCCCGCGGCTCGTTTTGGGCCTCCCGGGAGGTGCTCTGGCGGCCCTTTGGGCTTCACCCGAACAGCATCCACGCCCGCTGATTTTCAGAGAGATTCGATTTGCCCCCATCCGCACATCTGTACATGTTTGTTTGTATGTACGTATGTATGATCGGATGTGTGTATGTATGTATGCACGTATGTACGTATGCAGGTATGTATATATGTATGTATGCATGTGCGTATGTATGCATGTATGCATGTCTGCATGCATGCATGTATGCATGTATGCGTGTATGTATATAGTATGTGTTTATGTATGCATGCATGCATGCATTTATGTCTGTCTGCCTGCCTGCCTGCCTGTCTGTCTGTCTGTCTGTCTGTCTGTCTGTCTGTCTGTCTGTATGTATGTATGTATGTACGTACGTACGTACGTACGTACGTACGTATGTACGTATACATGTATGTATGCATGTATGTATGTATGTATGTATGTATGTATGTATGCGAAAGAGCGTGTTCTACTGCTGCTGGCGGAAAACCGGACGGGGTCACTACGGGTTCGAACCCCTCCCCCCCCTCCGGAAAACCGGGGGGGGGGGTCTTTACCGGTGCGAACCTCTTCCCCCTTCCCCCCCAGTCCATCATGAAAAGAGGGGGTCACTACCGGTTCGAACCCCCCCCCCTCGAAAACCGGGGGGGGTCATTACCGGTTCGAACCCCCCCCCCCCTTCGAAAACCGGGGGGGGGTGCGGACAGTGGTGGGGACGGTGGTGGTGGGGACAGTGGTGAGGGATCAGCGGGACAGTGGTGGGGACAGTGGTACAGTGGTGGGGACGGTAGGACAGTGGTGAGGACAATGGTGGGAACAGTGGGGACAGTGGGACAGGGTGGGGACGGTGGTCGTGGGGACAGTGGTGTGGGGACTGGAAATGTGGTGGAAACAGTGGGACAGTGGAGGGTACAGTCGTGGTGGGGACAGTGGTGAAGGCGATGGCGAGGACGGTGGTGGGACAATGGGACAGAGGTACAGTGGGGACAGTGGTGGGGACAGTGGGGACAGTGGTGGGAACAGTGGGACAGCTCAGTGGGACAGCGGAGGAGTCAGTGGGACAATGGGGACAGTGGGGATAGTCGGGCAGTGGTTGGGGCCGTGGAGAAAGTGGGGAGAGTGGAACAGTGGTGGGAACAGTATTGGGGACAGTGGGGACAGTGCGACAGTGGTGGGGGCACTGGTGGGGACAGTAGGGACGGTGGTGTAACCAGTGGGGACAGTGGTGAGGACAGTGGTGCTGGGAACAACCGTGGGGGATGTGGTGCGGACGGTGGTAGGGACCGGGAGTCGTTTGCTGGCGGTGAGGGGGGGGGGAGGGGTTCGAACCGGTAGTGACCCCCCTCCGGTTTTGGGGGGGAGGGGGGTTCGAACCGGTAGTGACCCCCCCAGTTTTCGATGGGGAAGGGGTGGGGGGGAGGGTGGGAGGGGGGGGGGTTTTGCCGAGGGAGGGGAGGGGGGGGGAGGGGGGGGGGGGGTCCAGCAGGGGGGGGGGATTTTCGGAGGGGGGGGGGGAGGGGGACCCCCGGGCTCCGGAGGAAGAGGGGGGAATTTTCCACAGTAAAGCGGCGGTGGATCACGCTCTTTCATTTATGCATACATGTATACATGTATACATGTATGCAGGTATGCATGTATGCACGTATGCAGGAGGGCAGCGCGGAGCATGTATGCCGCTGCCAATCTGGGAGGGCAGCGCGGAGGAGGACGCCGAGACCCAGGGGCCTGCAGCCACGGCGGGACCGACCAGAGCCCGACGGGAAACTGTCCTTGGGGCCCCTCCCGTGCCCCAGCGGGAGGCTGAAAAATGCGAGCTGCGGTTGGGGCAGCTGCTCCTCGTCGCTCGCATTGCCGGCGACCGCTGCCGCTTCAACCGGGAGGCAGCGGATGCGGCTGACGACTTGCGCGTCCACGGGCTCCTGGTGAACACATTCGCCGGGCACGCTCGCGCGCCGAGCTTGCTCCGTGTCGCTGTACATTCGGCTGTCCCGCGACATGTTCGGTTCAGCTGCATGCGGCCTCCCCCTCTCGGGGAGCAAGGTGTACGAGTATGTGGCAGACCGTCGCGCCCCGGGCGCGCCGCTGACGAGGGCGCAGGGATTTCTGGAGGCCGCCCTTCTCGTGCGCGGCACGCTGGGCGTGGCGGCGGAAAACGGTTTGTCCCGTAGCGCCCGGGTGCGTGGAGCCGTGGCGTGGAGTTGGCACCGCGAGCGCCTCACGGTCAAGGCTCGCCCCCTGAAGGTGCAGCACTTGCGCATGCTGGAGTCACTGACCAAGGATGCGCCGCCCCGTGCGGGGCTTGAGGCCGGCTTCCTGTGCTACCTTGTTCACGGCCGTTGAACGGCGCGGGATCAGGCCAAGGGGGAGGACGAACCGTGCGTCGATATGTCAGCGGGCCACGGTTTTCTAGATGCGCGGGCTGCCCGCGCTAAGACCGCCAGAGGGCTCAAGAGGGCCAGGCTGCCCGGCTTGGGCTTTCCGTGGTCGGGATCGCAGAAGGGCTCACGGACGACGCGATCGAGACGTGGGCAAAAGCGTGGCTCCGCGTGCGGAAGGCAGCTGGTCTGCGCGCCAGCGAGGGCCAGTGCCTGATGCCAGCTGAGTCCGCTGGCGGCGTGCTCGTCCACGACGCGCCGGCGTCTGCCCCGCAGATCACGGCCATGCTCCGTAGAAGCCCCATTCCCGCTGGGGCGGAGCCAGCAGAGGTGGGGCACTATGCGTCACACTCTCGCAGGCCACTTCGCTGTCTTGGATGGCCAAAGATGGGGCGCCCCTGCCCGTCAGACGCATGTTGTGCGGGCGCGGAAAGCCAGGTGGCAAGTTGGTCATTGAGTATTCTCGCGACGCCATGGCTTGGCCTCTGCGAGAGCTCAAGGGCGTGCTCGTGCAGATTGCGGCGGGGGACTTTGACCCGATGCGATTCGCTCGGGGAGGCGGCGCGAAGGCAGATCCCCCGCGACCCCGACGCCATCGGGCGAGACGGCCGGCGCGCCCTCAGCTGAACAGGACGAGCGGCGCAACGCCCCGGAAGAAAGGGTCGATGTCGCCAGCACGGACTCCGAGGTCGAGGTCAGCGACGGCGAGAGCGCTGGGAAATCTGATGAGGCGGAGGAGCGCGAGGCGTTGGCGGCCGCAGGGACAGTGGGCAAGGACTTGGATTGGAGGGTGAAAGAGGGGCAACAGGGGGTTTTCAATGGGGGCTGAATAGCCCATGTATGCTCGGTGTATCGCTCATGTATGTGATCGGGTACGATCGGCATCCAATGCTGGCAGTCATGGAGGGCCAGTCGTTCGTGCCTGCGCTTTGCCCGCGCGGGCAAACGCGCCGTCTATCCATAATCGTTCATGCGTGCGGGCGTTCTTGCATGTCGTGCGTGGGGCGGCGAAGTGGAGTGCAAGTGTTTCTTGATTGTGCGGTTGATGACCGCGTACGTTTCCAAACGATGGATTTTTGACGCCCGAGACAGATTCGGAAAGGGTCCCGCGACTTTACCAACATGTGAATTTACATGCTCCTTCTTCCGAAGATGTGAATTCACATTTTCCTTGTTCCCAAACTGTGAGCTCACATTCTGGCCCCTTCATACATATCCCTTATAATACAACATTCCAAAATGCGAATTTACATTTATCCAACGTGTGATTTCACCTTCGAAATCTTTACAACGCTTTAAAATGTGAATTCACATGTTTCTTTCTGTGATTGTGCTTTACCCCAGAATGTACAGTCACATTTTGCTCAGGTCCTCAAGATCCCCAAAGCTGAGGCGCAGTGTTCCGCATGTCAGGTTGGCTGGGCAGATTTTGACACTCACGTCACCGTTTTCGTTTATTCAAACAGTTTGTTTGCGCCCTCGGTGCACGTTGCCTTCGTTGCGTTCCCCGCCCCCCCCCGCCCCAATGCTTCGTTTACCTTCAAGCCTTGCGCATGGGTGCAGGCGGGGAGCTTAAACCGGTTCTTCCGCCGAGCACAGCAGTCGAGGATGCATCGCCCGTGCATGGCCCATACAGACACCATTGCCGGGACCTTGCGCACGACCCCCAGTTTCACCCTCCAACCGGAGGATACGCTCGGTTTTCCACCTTTGTCTCCACGGGCTACGACGTGTATTTCAACCCAAAATCTCACGTCCGCAACCTCTTGCCTCGGAGCGAACCTGTGCCGGGCTGTCGATTCGCGCGCGGCCGGGGGGTCAGCGAGGCGTCCGTGCCTGGCGGCGCCTTTGTCCAGCCGCTATGCAAGTTGTGCGCCATGGGGCGGCGGGGCGCCCTGCGCGGCGCGTGTGAGTTCAGGTATGTTGAAAGAACGCGGCGACTGGGATCGCTGTCTGGGCGATGCCAGCCCATTTTTGGTCCGCGGCTTGCCGTCGGACGGAGTGCCCTCGAGGTAAGGCGGCGGTGAAATCTTATTTGCTCCGGCGAGGAGCAGTGGCCGCAGTGCGCGGAGGCGCGCACTCGGGAGGAGGTCCCGACCTTGAGCCTATGGCAGGGGTGGAAAACCCTTTCCTGGGCGGTGGCCATGGCGGGCGGAAGGCCCAGGCTTTGGCGGGCGGGGTGCCCTCGAGCTACGGCAGCGGTGCGCTTCATTAGTTTTGGCACGGAGCAATGGAGAAGTGAGCGGAGGATGGTCGCATTCGGGAGGGTTTCCCGGTTTTGGGCTCAATTGCAGGGGTGAGAACCTTTGCCTGGGCGGTAGCCATGGCGGGTGGAGTGCCCAAGCCTTGGCGGGCGGCGTGTATGTATGTATGTATGTATGTTTGGCTGTCTATATATAGATATGTGTATATATATACATACATATGTGTGTGTGTGTTTGTGTATGTGCGTGTATGTGTATATGTACGTGTAGTGTATGAATAGGTGTATATGCAGGTGTAGGTGTAGGTGGGTATGTCGCTAGGTATTTAGGTCGGTAGATAGATACGTAGGTCAGTAGGAAGGTAGTATGTATGTAGGTATGCAGGTCGGTATGGCGGTAGGTCGATGGGGGGGGGGGGGTACGCAGATCTGTATGTATGTATGTGCGTACGTGGTTACGTACGTAGTTACGCGTTCGTACGCACGTATGTATGTATGTTTGTATGTATGCACGCATGTATGCATGCTGCATGTATGTAGGCATGCATGTGTGATGTATGTATGTATGTATGTACGCACGCATGTATGTTTGCGCGTATGCATGTAGGTATGTATGTCTGTGTGTCCGCCCGTCTGTATGTATGTATGTATGTTTGTACGAATATCAGCGTGTATGAAAGCAGTCATGTATGTATAATTGTATGCCGCTCGGTGTGTGTGTGTGTGTGTCTGTCTGTCTGTCTGTTTTTCTGTATGTATACATGTATGCATACAAGTATGTGTGTTTGGATGCATTTATGTATGTAGATATGTATGGATGACCGATTGGATGCATTTCGGGTGGACGGATCGATGGGTGGATGGCTGGATGGATGGTTGGATGGATGGATGGATGGACACATATATATATATACACATATTTTTACATGTTTACCTGTATATAAGTGAATATATATATATATATATATACAAATCTGTATATCTATACACATATACATATACATATGCATATACATATACATATACATATACATATACATATACATATACATATACATATACATATACATATTCACACACACGCACCGACGAGAACGCGTTTCACGGGCGATTGCCTTGAACATGTTCGGCGGCGCGTTTCGAACCGGGGGGGGGGCCGTAAAGGCGCGCCAACGCCCCAGGGGTCCGTTCCCGTTCCCGTTCCCGTTCCCGTTCCCATTCCTGTTCCCGCCGACCGTGCCAGTTCCAGAGGATAGAAGGGGAGGAGGGAGGGAGGGAAACAGGAGGAGGGAGGAGGAGGGAGGGAGGGACAAAAAGAGGGAGGAGGGAGGAGGAGAGAGGAGGGAAGGAGGGAGGAGGGAACAGGAGAGAGAAGGAGGGAAGGAGGGAGGAGGAACGAGGAGAGAAAAGGAGGGAAGAGTGAGTCACCACCCCCTCCCACCGGGGGGGGTGAATCCACCCGTCCCCCCTGGCGCCGGCGCCGGAGGCCGCCAGCAGCGCCGACGGCGGGGACGCAGCGACGATGACCAGAGGCAGCCCAGGGGGGTGTTCAAACCCCGCCCCCCCCCCGCCCCCGAAGTGAGGGGGTTCAACCCTCCCCCCCGCCCCCGTGGCGCCGGCGCCGGCGCTGGCGGCGGCCAGCAGCGCCGGCGCTGGCGCCGGCGACGGCGCGGACGCAGCCACGAACTCCACCCTTACCACCACTTCTACCACCACCACCACCGCCCCAACCCACTACCACCACCACCACCAACCCACCACACAACCACAACAAATTACCACAGCCACCACCACCACCACAACCACCAGGACCACAACTCACCATCACCACCACCACCACCACGAAAACCCACGATCACCACAACCACCACAATCGACCACGCCACCACCACCGCCGCCACAACCAGCAGCACAACCCACCACCAACACAAACAACCACACCACCATCACCACCACCGCCACCACCACCACCACAACCACCGCCACAAACCACCGCCACCACCACAACCCACCACCACCACCACAAACCACCCCCACACCACCACCAAACCACCACCACCGCCACCACAAACCACTACACCACCACCACACCACCACCACCCACCACCACAACCACCACCACCACCACCACAACAAACCACCACACCACCACTTCATCCACCACCACCGCCACCACCACCACCACAACCCACCACCACCACCGTCGTCTTCGTCGACGCTACCAGCCGCCGCCGCCCGCCGCCGCAGGCGCCGGCGCCGCCGTCGTCCCCGCCGCCGCCGCCGACAGCCGTGGAGAGGGAGAGAGGAAAAGTATGGGAAGGGGGGTGGGGGACTCCAACCCCCCTCCCCCTGTCACGGAGGGGGGGGGGGTCCGGTTCCCCCCCCCCCCGGCCTCCAAGCGACCCCTGAACGTGTTCTTTCTTGTTTGATGTATATATATATATATATATATATTTGTTATCTCTCTCTCTCTCTCTCTCTCTTTCTCTCTGTCTCTATATATATAGGCGGCCATGCGTACACACTTATACATATACATATACATATACATATACATATACATATGCATATACATATACATATACATATACATATACATATACATATCCATATACATATACATATACATATATATATACTCCTATGTACACTATCTATAGACAAGACTGCATTGGCCCTTCCTTGTAGTTGAGAGTGAAGGCGGCGTGCGTGCGCGTGGACACTGGGCGGGCCACCGCCATGTCGGAATGGGCGAGGCGCTCCTGAGCGGGAACGACCGGACAAGGACAGTTGAAACCATCTCAGAACGTTTCGGGGCCCAGAGGCGCGAGAATGTCTCAGGCGAGTGGTTTGGCAAGCATGAAGCAGGGCATCCTCCTTTTCATTATCCTCCCCCCCTTTTCCTCCTCCTCTCTCTCTTCATCCTCATTGTCTTTCTCTTCTCTCCCCCTCTTCCTGTAATTCCTCCTCCTCCTCCTCTTTTTCCTTGTCTTCCTCTACCTCCTCCTCCCCTCCTCCCCCCTTCCTTTTCCTCCACCTCCTACGGAGCATGCCATTTTCGGCATTGGGCACTGCTGGGCTGCCAGCTTCGACCCTCGACGAGGCCCAAGGCTGGCCCAAGAAGGCCCACAACAAAACACCAATGAAAACCCATTCGAAATCAATCGGTTCGGTTCGGTTCGCATTCATTGTTTTTCGCCTTTTCGCATTTCGCTTACGATCGGTTTCTGAAGCTTCAATATAGCCCCAGGGCGGCTCCCAATGAGCCCCTTGGCGAGCCCCAAAGAGGCCCAAGGCTGGCTCGACAGGGCCTGGAAGGTCAGACATCAGAGAAAACCCAACGGAAAAACAATGTGTTCGGCGTTCTCGCTTTTCTTTTCTCGTTGGCTCGAAAAGGCGTCAGTATAGTCCCTGGATGGCCTCAGATAGGCGCGGCGTGAGCCGAGGCCCACAGAGGCCCAAGGCTGGCCGAAGATGGCCAAATAATTGAACATCCGTGATTCCCCATTGGGGGATTAATGTTTTTTTGTCTTCTCGCCTTAGGCCCAGGACGGCTCCAAATGAGTCCCATGACAAGCCCAAAGAGGGCACATATTGGCCCTAAACGGCCCGGACGTTCGAACATCAAGAAAACACCCATTAGAAAAACAATGTGTTCGGTCTTTCCGCCTTGTCTCTTCCGGTCGGTTCGGGAGGCGCCAAGGTAGCCCCAAGATGGTTCCAGAGAGGCGCAAGCCGAGGCCCACAGAGGCCCAATGCTGGCCGAAGAAGGCCTGAATAATTCAAATTCAATGAAAACCCCTTGGGAAATCAATTTGTTCGGCCTTGCCGCCTTTTCGCGTACGATCGGCACTTTAGGCGTCAGCGTAGCCCCAGGACGGTTCCAAATGAATCCCCAGACGAGCCGTGAAGAGGCCCAAGGCTGGCCGAATGATGCCCAGACAATTGAAAATCATTGAAAACCCATTGGGGAAACATTATTTGTCGGGGCGTCGAGATAGCTTCAGGACGGCTCCAGTCCCCAAACGAGCCCCAAACAGGCCTGAGGCTGGTCCAAGAGGACTTCGAGAGTCGAAAATCAGAGAAAACCCAAGGCGCAAAACAGAACCGAGGATTCGAAATTCGTTTTCTGGGGGGGGTCAGGGGGTGTGCGCTCTTTCCTAGGTCCCCGGCCTTATATAATTATATGAATAAAAAGGATATGTACACACACATCTCTTCGCGGTGCCTTCGTCTTGGGAGGAGGATTGGCAGCAGCAGCGGGATAATCATTGCGAGAGGTTGGGGAATGGGGGAGGAGGAGGAGGAGGAAAAGGGGGAGGAGGAGGAGGAGGAGGAGGAGGAGGAAGGAGGAGGAGGAGGAGGAGGAGGAGGCAGAGGAGGAGGAGGAAGAGGAGGGGGACGCGGAGGAGGAGGTGCAGGAGGAAGAGGAGGAGATGAGGAAGAGGAGGAAGAGGAGGATAATCATCACCACATTCATAATATTATGAGTAGGAATAAGAGGAAAAGTCGAGTGAGAAGGAGGAAGAGAGAGGAGGAGGAGGAGGAGGAGGCGGATGAGGAGGAGGAGGAGGAGGAGGAGGAGGGAGGAAGAGGGGGAGGGAGGAGGAGGAGGAGGAGGAGGAGGAGGAGGAGGAGGAAGGAGCAGGAGCAGGAGGAGGAGGAGGAGGAGCAGGAGGAGGAGGAGGAGGAGCAGCAGCAGGACCAGGCACGCCTCCTCCGAGCCTGCCCGGCCTGCTTCTGCCTGGCGGGCGGCGGGGGGCCCGATCCCCGGCGTCGTAATCCTCCCGCGACGTGGCCGCCTGGAGGCCTCGGCCCGCTCCTCGGATCTGGCGTGTCGCCCCATGGCCCGGCGGCCCGCCGAGGGCCCCCAGGGGGCCGACCGCGGCGGAAGACCCCGCGGGCCCCCCCCGCCCCGCGACCTCTTCGCGACGCGGAGGAGGAGGAGGAGGAGGAGGAGGAGAAGGAGGAGGGGAGGAGGAGGAGAGGAGGAGGAGGAGGAGGAGGAGGAGGAGGAGGAGGAGGAGGAGGAGGAGGAGGAGGAGGAGGAGGAGGAGGAGGAGGAGGGGCGTGCCCGTGCCCGCGGCCGCGCGGGCCAGGCCCTCTCTCGGGCCGCGGACGCAAGAGGGGGGGGATGCGGGGCAAGGGGGGGTACGGAACTGGCCGCGTGCAGCCGGCTTCGGCCCCCGCCGAGGGGCCCCGTTCCTCGATGCACTGTCGCCTCCGGCGCTGGGAGGCGCCGGGAAAATCAGCTATACGGTTGGTTCGCGCGGCGTTGGCGCGCCAGCGACGCCGGCGAAGGCGTGTAAGGTTGAATTCTGCGACGCGGAAGCAGCGACGAACACGGTAACGCCATTGGACAAGATTGAATTGAATTTTGAACGATCGAGGCCGCGATCAATTCAAGGTTGAACGATCGACGCGGTGTCAAAAACCTTTGCGCGCGCCGACCCCGCACGAACCTACCGTACGTGAGCTGAGTCTCACCCCCCCAATTTTTTGCTGTCCCCCCCTTTCGCCCGACCCGACCCTTGCGACGAGCGAGCAGCACACGTCCATGCCCACAGGAGGGTCGGGAGGAGCAGGACTGGCTACGGGTATGGGTGGGTGCGAGCTGTCGGACCCTGGGGGAAGCTCCCGCTCGTGCGGGGACCCCCATCCGACAACACGCACCCATCGCCCCCTCCGTCCCCCCTATGGGTATGGGTGCGTGTTGTTCGTTCGTCACCCGGGCCGCGGCCTCGCGGCTGTGGGGCGCTCTGGCCCGCCCGACCGCGCCTCCGCGGGGGCGGGCGCCCTCGAGCCCCGGCCCCGAGGGCGTGGAGGTACGGATCGGTTCGCCGTGCGTGAAGCAGGAGGGGGCAAGAGCACGCACAGACACAATTCCTCGTCGATTCCCCAGAACATCTGGGAGGATATGGGGAGTGAGGGGGGGAAGACAAGAGCCCAGAACACATGGGAAGTACGGGGAATCCGTTTCTTTGTGTGTGTGTGTTTATTTGTGCGTCCCAGGGCCCCGTCAGTGAAGCATGGCTGGGAGCACCGTGGCCCGTCAAGGGCCGCCAGAGGCTGACAACCGACAAAGTTCTGTATCGTTTGACCGACCCCCATCCCCATCCCCATCCCCTTCGAGACCCCCACCAAATTCCCCCCCCAGTTGGGGAAACACCCCTCGCAACCCGGAGGGAACGGCCTATATCCCCATCTAGGGGGATAAATTGGCCAGTGGGGCCCAGTGCCCACGCTGGTGGGCATGGGGGTCGGTTAAACGATACTCACAGGTTCTTCGCGACTCGAGCATGTCTGGGGGGGCTTCGGTAGCAAATCATGGCAGCCTCGTTGTGTGCCCTCGTAGTTCCATCCTTAGATTGCGTCAGCGTCGACCGGCGTCTTGTTGTCGATGGCAGCGCCGCAGCGCCGATTCAGCGTCGACTAGCGTCGAGCAGCGTCGATTTCGCACCGTCTTGGCGCCAACCGGTGTCGTATTAGAGTCTGACCGCGTCGATCCGCAAGAGCCAGCAAGACGGCATGGGAGGCTCCCGGGAGTTGCCACCGACGGGGCGCGGAGGCGCGGCGCTCTTCAACGACGGCCGCCGGGTGCGCATCTCCCCCCTCGGCGCGCTCTTCGGCGCCGAGGGCCGCCCGCCGCCGCGGGCCTCCCCGCAGAGCTGTGCCGCGGGCGGCCGGTCCTTCCGGGGGAAGCCGCCCATCCGTGCACCGGCACCGAGCCCCACGCCTCCCAGAGCTTTGTGGGCCCTGGAAACGGCAGGGCCGTTTTTTCACAGTTTTTTCCAAAAATGCCCCTTGAAGAGTGGAAGCGGCAAGAAAACGGCGACCGGAGGCGGCAACAGAAACGGCTCCAGGACTGGAACCGGAGCCCGAACCGGTGAAAACACGGCGACGGAACCGGTTAAAAAAGGGCGCCGGAACCGGCGAAAAAACAGCAAAACGGAACCGGTAAAAAAAACGGCCCTGTCGTTTCCAGGGCCCACTAAGTCCCAGACCCGGAGGCGGAAAAGAGGGGGATGATGGCTAGGGGGGGGGATATCATGGCGGGGGTTAGGATATTTCCCCACATTTCATGGCGCCTCTTCTTATTTCATGACGTCCCTGGCCCCCTCTGGGACGCGCACATGCCGCCGGTCATGACTTGCACCCCCCCCTCGTGGACACCCCCCTCTTGGCCGCTCCCGACAGACCCGGCGGCCAGCGAGGGGGGTATTCATCGAAGAAGAACAAGCGGCATACAGTGGAGACCCATGCTGAGAAGCATCCTGCTTGCCTCCAGTGTGCCATGGGTTTCTTGGGTTTCGATGGTTTTGCGATGGAGAGCGTGACGTTCCCACACCAAGAGTCAATAGACGTGCTGGGGTCTCAGGGTTGGGTTTTTTGTGGAAGGTTTCTTGTGGTCGAGCCCCTACTGTAAATCGAAGAAAGAAAGGCAGAAACATAACTTTTGGGCGCTCCGCGCGGTTTTCTTGGATCCGCGCTGGGCCCCTCGGCGGCGCCACTGGCGCCGCCCCTGGGGCGCTCCGCGCACCAGGGAGGGGGGCCCAGCGTAGATCCAAGAACTCCGCGCAGACGTCCAACAGTTTGTGTTTATCCCGTTGTTTCTTCCTCTAGAGGGCCTTCTCGGAAGGTGGCGAAATTCGACAGAAGGCCTGCGGCCGTCTGAGAGGTTTTCGGTGTCTTTGGGGAAGGCCTGAAAGTCTTCTCAGAATCCCAGGGCACGTCCGAGCCTTCTGAAGAGGCCCGCCCCCTCTCACTTTGCCCTCGGACTCGCCGCCGACAGACGTGCTCGCGTCGTGAACAATTCGGGACGCTGGTGTTCGACGTTTTCGGCCTCTGGTGCCCTTTACGGGGCCCCAGGGCCGTCAAAAAACGACTCAGGATGAAACGCCGGTCCCTGAACAGGGGGTCGGGGCTTCTGGGGGCCGCGCATTGCAAACATCAGGACTTCGCATGTCTGGGTTCAGAGCCCCGAGTCATGAGGCGGAAGGGGACCCAAATCTCCGACGATGTGTTTTTCAATGGAAGCGCGCCCTTCCACGCTCGCGCCCTATTTCTGGTGTGGTAGAGGGCGTTCGGGCTTAAAGAGAACTCTTCCGTGGCCCAGGATGGTCCCAGCTCTGGGCTCGGTGTCGGTGTGTGGTCGGAGGCGTCCCAGGTTCGTGCTTCCCGAGCCGGAGAGCCTGGAGTTCGAGGAGTGGGTGGCCTGGGAACCGAGAGCCCCAGCACTGCTGGGCAGCCTAAAACACGCCCCCATCCCTACAAGGTAGGTCTGTATCACCTCGTCTCGGTGCGAACCTTGAGAGTTGCCTCCGTTGTTGAGGGCGCGCCCGAGAGATTGTCATCGGTTCGGGCCTGCCCATCGTAAGTGCACGGATGAGTTCGAACATAGTTACTTGCATTCCCCGCCTCCCGCTCCGTTTCTCCGCTTTGCTGTTTGCAGACGTGGGGACGATGCCTGATGTGGTTGTGCTTGTCTGTTCTGATAGCCTGTGTTATTGTGTATATATGCGCAGTGTCATACGGACGGTCACCCATACATACAAACATGCATGCATGCATGCATGCATGCATGTATACATGCATACATACCTTCATGCATGCATGCTTACACACATACACATGCACATACACATACACATCATGCCAAGTTACATGCACACACATACATCCATACATGCATACATACATACAGAAAGACAGACAGACAGACAGACAGACAGGCAGACATACATACAGATACGCATACAACTATACATGCATACATGCATGGACACACACAATCTTACATCCAGCATACCAACACATACATACACATGCTTACACATATGCACACATACATACATACACACATACAAGCATACACATCCACTCATGAAAACATACATACATGCATCCATACATATATACATCACTACGTGCATACACTCATACATCGATACCTTCATGCCCTCACACATTCATGCATTTATACATACGTACATGCAACCACCCAGTCGTACGTACAAATGTTTATTTATTCTCATCTACATGCATACGCTAATACATATATTCGTACATATATACATACACGCATGCGCGCACATACACACATACATTCATCATACAACTATGCGTATACGCATAAACATACATGCATGCCTTTACACAGTCAGCCATACATACACACATGCACACACCCAAACACATACAAGCACACCGACATCGATGTATGAATGCATTCATACATCCATCCTTCCTTCCACCCTTACATACATCAATGCATACATACATGCATGTAGACATGCATACATTCATACACACACACACACTCATGCAGTCATACATTCATGCATCCATACATACGCGCATACGCACATGCATACGTACATATCTACATACACGGGAACATTCAGACATACACGCACACACATATATGTATCCATGTACACATATATATACATGCATGTGTATATGTGTATATATACACATATATTGAGGCGCCCAATCATCGACAATCCATGGTTTTCTATGACTCTGTGACAACACTTCTAGACAACAGAACGCAACAGTTTGAAACAAGACGCCAATACTTCCACAACTCCGCGACAGGAACACCATACTTACAATACTACAACACAAGAAAACAACACACACAACCACTAACTACAAGAAAACACTGGCTAACACGGTGTAACACTACAAGAACATAGCTACACGCCAACACTGGCGGACTGCTCGGATTTTCTGTTCGTGTTCCCTGTCTTGGGCCCCTTTCGGGGCCGTCTTGGGCGCCTCTTGGGCCGTCTCGGGGTGGTCTTGGGGGCCTCGTTGGCCGTCTTGGAGCGTCGGAAAGCGTAACTGGCGAGAAAGACTAAATCTTTCAAAAACCACAGGAACAGAACATGATTGGGGCCTTCTTGGGGCCCTCTTGCTTATTGGAACCTTCAAATTCCTTGTCTCTTGGGACCCTCTTGGAAGGCCTCTTTGAGGCCCCTTGGAGTGTCTTTGGCGCCTATTGGGGCGTCTTGGGGCCATCTTTTGCGTCTTGAGGTGGTCTTTCCGCGATTCGGGACCCACCTGGACCGTTTTGGGGGGCATCTCGCGGCTCTTTTGGCTTGTTTTGGGGCCTTCTTGACTTGGGCCCGAACAGGTCACGCTACAAGATGCTGGAAACCCCAGCGGACGCGCGCCAAGCCCCGGGAGATTTGAGAGTGAGGGGTCCGGGCCTTTGAAGGACTTCTCAAGAGCAAGGGTTGAGGCGTAGAGGATTGGGCCCAGGACCTGAGGACACTCCCACTACGTGTCCTGCGGCACGGTGGCGGACTGATGCAAATCTGCTGATATTGCTCGTATCTGCAACTGTCATATAGCAACGCTGCATCTATGTACTATTACTACGATTATTTACTACTACTAAGGCTACTACTACTACGACTACTTCTACTACTACTACTACTATTATTTCTAGTAGTAGTAGTAGTAGTACTACTACTACTACTACTAGTACTACTACTATTAGTAGCACTGCTATCGTTATAAGTATCACTATTGTTATTCGTCGTAGTACTGCTGTTGCGACTGCTATCGTTATTATTATCACTATTGTCACACTATTATTATTGCTACTATTACTACTGCTACCACTACTACTACTACTACTACTACTACTACTACTACTTCTGCTACTACTTTTTTAACTACTTTTACGACTATTACTACTATTGTTGTTACTTATCTTACTCGTACCAGTACTACTACTAGGACTATGTCTACGACTCCCACTTCTTCTGCTACTACGTCTTTCTTATTAGTGCTATTACTTCTACTAGTACTGCTACTGCTAGTCGTACTAATACTACCGCCGCGACCACAACTGGTAATATGTAGGTACGTGATACACTTACTATTCTTATTGCTACTGCTACTACTACTACTACTACTACTACTACTACTATTACTACCGCTACTGCTACTGCTACTGCTACTGCTACTTGCACTGCAGAACACCTTGATACTCATACCAGCATGGCTTCGACTATTACGGCTGCCGATCTTCTTATTAATATTGTTGTTGTTGCTAGAGCTACACGTCGGATTTTATTATTAATGCGATTCTTATTCCGCCGACGAATTTTTCCCCCATTATCACAACTTCTACTACGACGGCGGCGACGACTACTACTACTCCTTCTTCTAGTTCCATGACTCATTTTCTTATGATTACGATTACTACTACGACGACGACGGCGACTACTGCGAGTACGACTGCGGTTACGGCTGCACTGAGGAGTACGACTGCGACCGCGAGTGCGACGACGACGACGACGACGACTACGACTACGACTACGACTACGCGAGCGACTACGACTACGATTGCGACTGCGACTACCACTACCACTACGAATGCTACTCCTATTTTTACTCTTACTACTACTACTACTACTACCACTACTACTACTACTACGATCACTACTACGACTACTACTACTACTACTACTAGTAGTACTACTACTAGTACTAGTAGTAGTAGTAGTAGTAGTAGTAGCAGTAGTAGTACTACTACTACAACTACTACTACTACTACTACTACTACCACCACTACTACTGCTACTACTACTACTCGTACTACTACTGCTACTACGACTACTAGTAGTAGTACTACTACTACTACTATTACTACTACTACTACTACTACTACTATTCACCTTACCCCTACTATCACCACCATCACTACCGTAACTACTACCAATACCAATCCCCCTGCCACTGCCACTACCACTACCACGACGGCTACCGCTACCACTGCCACTACTGCTACCACTGCCACTACCAATTCCACTACCACTTCCACTGCCGCTACCACTACTCCGACACTATACTGTATATAGTACGGCTACTGCGACAGCTACGGCTACTACCAGGATGTCTTTTAATATTATGATCACGACTGCTACTATCACCAATGTTTTTACCAGTACCACTACTAGTACAATTTTTACTACTACTCCTGGTTCTACTACTACTACTACTACCACTACTGCTACTACTACTACTACTACTACTACTACGACTGCTACTACTACTACTACTACTACTACCATGACGACGGCGATGATGACGACGACGACTACCAGTATTGGTACATTTGCTGCTGCTACTTTTGCCACTGTTTCTAATAGTACTACTACGATTACTTCTACTACTAGTACTACCACTACTCCTACTACTTCAACCACTACCACCACTACTACTACTACTACTACTACTACTCCTACTACACCTACTACTCCCACTACTACTACTACTACTACTACTACTACTGCTACTACTACTACTACTACTACTACTACGGCCTACTACTACTACTACTACTACTACTACTACTACTACTACTCTACTACTACTACTACTACTACTACTACTACTACTACTACTACTACTACTACTACTACTACTACTACTACTACTACTACTACTACTACTACTACTACTACTACTACTACTACTACTACTACTACTACTACTACTACTACTACTACTACTACTACTACTACTACTACTACTACTACTACTACGACAGCTAGTTATTATTTGTACAGCTACTAATACTTTTCCTACTTATGCTAATGCTACTGCTGTTGCTACAACTACGTTTACTCTTGACGGTTCGCGTTGTCCGACTTGCCCATCCGCAATCGATGCCCAGGCGAATGGCGTTGACAATGGAAGTGTAGGAACTCGGGGACGTCTTTGGGAAGCCCCGTAGTCAGCTGGAGCCGGGTTGGGGCCTTGGAGGCATCACGAAATCCCTGATGGGCCACTGATGTCTCTTCAACGGCTTTGTTATCGAAGGGTGTTGTACTTTTTCGCTTCTCCGCTTCCGGCGGACTCTTGAGGCTTCGGGACGGAAGCAGTGGCTCCAGAGGTTCCAGAGGTTCCCGAGAGGACCCCAGGACGGCACCTTCAAGTTGTAACAAAGAGAGCAGAATCCAGCTACCCTGGAGAGACGAACATCATTGAGCAACAATTGTTGTTTCACATGATTCATTGGCTTACGCCGCACCGCCGATCCCTGGGGGTACATTGTGCTTTCCTCTGTCATGGGGAACAGGGTTCCTCGAGTTTCGCCGGGTGCACGTCTGGAGCGCGTAGAGCATGGGCATTTGGAGTGCTCCTGGGAGCCTTTTGGATGCCTCGTTGGAGCATCTTGGGGCTTTCTGGGGGCATCTTGGGGCCCTTTGGGGGCCTCTTCGGGGCCTCTTGGAAGCGTCCTTGGGCCGTCTTCGGGGCCTCTTGGAAGCAGTCTGGCGCCCTCGGAGGCCGTTCTGAGAGCCTCTCTGTGGCCGTCTGGGTGTCTTCCTTGGGCCACCTTGCCCTCTTGAGTCATTTAGAGGCTTTCTGGGGTCGTCGTTGGGCCGTCTTTGGTCCCTCTGGGGGGGACGATCTTGGGACCTCTTGGGCCGTCTTGGACGCTGTGAAGGTCAGACAAACGAGTACGTATGCTGAGCATGCATGTCGTCAGAATTGGATGGAGGCAAACGCGGCACCACGTGCTTATATGCAAGCAGCGGGGTACATCTCCGGACATTTCCAGAATGAGTCGGGGAACGTTCCAGGAAAGTCCTGGACTGTTAGGTACTCCAGGCGATTTCGTATTTACAGTGTCTCTGAGCTCCATAGCGGCTCAAACTCAAGTTGAGACGAGGTGTTTCCCAGTGTGGAGTCCATGTCCAACACCCCAGAGTGTACCGGGTCGATCGAATCTGCCCATACTGTTTATATTTATTTTGGTTACCCATTTCTGTTGATGCATGGCGGCTTATTATCGGTATTGATCGTTTTAGGTGTGATGT
Source organism: Prorocentrum cordatum (assembly GCA_963575745.1). Lineage (NCBI taxonomy): Eukaryota > Dinophyceae > Prorocentrales > Prorocentraceae > Prorocentrum > Prorocentrum cordatum. Next base: position 99,341 of record CAUYUJ010015551.1, on the reverse strand, counting down.
ACATTTGCGCAAAATTCCGTTGGTTTTGCATGGCTGTCTTCTCTTTCAGCTGTGACCAAGTTCGTTGCTTGACTCGCTCTCGATGTGCAAGTGGGCCAGACAGGAGGCTGGAAGCACAAGTCAAAGAAGTCCAGAAATACTATTTCTTCTCATTCGGGCGTATACATGCTGTGGGGCAGTTGCTCATCAGTGTATTCTGCCACATCAGCTCTGCGAATGCCGAGCAGAGCATGCCTCTAGATCATGGGTGGCGCTCCGACGGAATGGTAACTCGTTATGTTGACGTTGCCCCCATGTATATATCCGCCACAGCCATGGTGCTAATGCTTTGCGTGTTGCCGAAGTCAACGTCGACGGCTTGGTTGAACGCGCTGAACATCACGTCATCCTTGAGCGTCATTTTCTTCTCTGCGGTGCCGGATAGTATTCGTGGGTTTTCCGTCTCAGTCGGCGACAGTGAATTTCGTGCAGCATTGATGTTCCAGATTTCCCAATCATGTGCTTGTGGTAACCCAAAGTTGAGCTCCGTTCTATTATGTTTCCTTGTAGTTTTGAAAGCAATTCAGGAGTACTCATGCTCTTCGGATGTTTTTGCATTTGTGGTGATGGCCTTGTATGCGGTCTTTAGTCTGATTGCGTTTTGGAGTTTGGATTCGATCATGAGGCACATGGCCGCGGTGTATGCGCGAGAGGCGGACGCCACGAGGCATGCGTCTCTCATCGAACGTCTCATGTCTAAGTCGTGCGATGCGTGTATTTATTTGGGGCCTCGTTTGGAGATTATCAAGGGTGCCGATCAATTATGCAGTCTGCTGATGTGCCGGAGTGGCCCCGAAAATTTCAATGGCAGAGTATTCACGGAGTTTGCGACGGTGGATGAGAAACCCAGGGTATCAGATTTTATTGCAAGGCAGGCGGAAGCCGATGGCGCCGAGCAGGATACCCAGGCGGGCCTTCTTTCCACAAAGCTTCGTGACACACTTGGAATCACTCTCAGGGTCCAGATCTACCACGCTTGCGTAGGAAGCGGGGACGACCTTATCCACGTGATCGGCATCAACGAGGAGCAAGATGAGTGGAACACGCAACGCGTATACCAGAGCGATGTTGCTGTTGTGCTAAGCCCTGATGAGTCCGAGAGATCAGAGTCCGGCTCCTTCGATGACGACGATGGTGCCACCTCTGTTGTAGCAGGCACATGTGACTCTGAGATGCACGTGGCCTTTGATCTGTTCGCTGGGAGCGGGGACGACGCCTTGCCGATCACGTCATGCAGCCCTGCTTTCTCGGTCCTCTTTGGCAGCCTCGAGCCTGGTACGCAACTTCGTTCTTTATTCAGGCAGAAGGACTACAACATATTAGAAAAGTGGGTGACAGATGCCGTGGTCACATGGAACCCGGACCAACAGGGGGCTCCGACAAGCAAGTGGCTGTCATTTCGCCTCCACAACTTGAACCGCCTGGGCGTGGATATCAAGAGTCGCTGCTCCCTGGCGCCTTGCGGGGACGATGCCGGTACCATGCGCTTGATGTTGCTCGATCTCCAGTGGCTCGCGCTGCAGCAAGGGCTGCCGCGGGCGCAGCGCACCGCCAGGGCACGCGGGAGACGGGACGGCGGTAGCCTTAGGAGCTCGTTGGGAACGCCTAGCGGTCTCCCAGCCAGTCCTATCGGGAAGCAGTTGCAGCATCTCTAGGCTCCTCCGCGTAGTTCTCTTAGGTTTCGTTCAGTTTCCAAGCGTGCTGGCCCGTTGTGAATATTGATAGGGCGAAGAGAACTATGCACATGCACCGATCCTGGCAAGGCCCATTTTTGACCCAGGATCGGTGCATATGCCTTCCTGGCCAAGGTAGGAGGGCGTATGCACCGATCCTGGGCTCAGGATGGGCCTGGCCAGAATCGGTGCATGTGCATAGTTCTTTTCCCTCTATATTGAAGAGTCCAATTGATGGAGCCCCGCAAAATGCAGGGAGCACCGTCGAACCCCTCAGGACAGACCGTTGTTGTCAGATTTTTCGTGCCGTGTGTGCGACCTCCTCCTCCTCCTCCTCCTCCTCCTCCTCCTCCTCCTCCTCCGCCTCGCGGGCATGTGGTGCTTGCATGTGGTTGGCTAAACGTAGGAAGTGGGCAGGTCTTGGCAAGACCTCTTACAAGCCTTGGCTAGGTGGTGGGCGGGCCTCAGCTGGGCTCTGATCAGGCCATGTCTAAGGTCTTGGCAGGCCGAGGAAAGCAACTGCGCACGTCCGTAGGAGAGCAACCGCGTGACAGACAACGCAAGACAATGCACAATAACGCAAGGGGTCAGAGAGGACTCAGGGGAGGGACAAAAGGGGGAGCCACTCGAAGTGTACCCTAAGAGCACCCCAAGAACACGCGAAGGGCACCGGAAGGGCACCCGAAGGGCACCCGGAAGGCTCCCGCAAGGCGCTAGAAAGCAACCCCTTGGCATGCAGGATCGACCCAGGAGCCACCCGCACAGCACCGACGACGACAAGCCCAGAGAGCACGCGAAGGCACCCGGAGGGCACCAGAAAAGACGCGCGATGTCGCGAGAAATGCGGCACGTCCCGTTGAAATGCCCACACTCAAAACGTCTCCCCGTCGCAGAGCGATCTCGAAACTCACTTTCGTGCCGCCCTGGAGGCTGCGGAAATGGGGAAACATAAACATAATTCGCCATTTTCAGGTCCTCGAAGAAGCTCTTGCGCGCCGCGCCAGAGGGAAAACAAAGGACAAAAGGGACAAACGGACAAATGGGGGTCAAGGGGGCAAAAGCGGCAGACGGGACACAGGGGGGGGAAAAAGGTGACAAAAAGGGAGCGCAAAGGGGACAAAGGTGGGGGACAAATGGTACAAAAGGGGACGGAGGGGACAAGTAATGTAAAGGGAGTAAGAGTAACAAAAGGGACACAGAGAGGAAAAGGGGTCAGAGGGGACAAACGAGACAAAAGGGGAACAAAGAGGGCAAAGGAGGCAAATGGGGCAAAGGGGACATAATGGGACAAAAGGGACATAGGGGACAAGGGGACAACGAGGGGACAAAGGGGACAAGAGGGGACAAGGGGGGCACAAGGGGACAAAGAGGGACAAAAGGAAACAACATGATCAAAGGATACAAAGGGACAAAAACAAGGGGACAAAGAGGGGGCAGAGGAGACGAAAGAGGACACAGCGGACAAAAGGGGGACAAAGAGAGTACACATGGGGTCAGCAGGAACACCAAGAGGACATCTCAAATAATGATTTCCCGAATATTGCTGAACGTCTTGTTGGAATGCGCGCGCACAGCAAAAATGAACTGCGTCGGGTGGCCCGGGGGCCTCATTCTGAGCCGCCCGGGCCAGGCCAACAGTGCAATGGCAAAACGTGCAAAGATCTGCACGAACGAGATGGGCACGGAAATAATGGGTACGATGCCCAACCGCAGTTCCTGTTCATTTTGAACAGGACTCGCTGTCCGCGCCGCCGCGGCCTGTGTCCATCCGAGAGAGACAGAAGGCCGCCTGCCCAACAGCGGCCGCCGTTGGTTCGGGGCAACATTTGCTGTTGGGCATTGTGCCCATTGTTTCCGTGTCCATTTCGGGCGTCCAACAAATACATTCCCCCTTTCAGAGGCAGCAGAAAGCCCTCGCGGGGCGGCGGTAGGCTGCCGTCGTGAAACATGCTCGCGGTCTATGGGAATGTGCAAGCGGGAATGCGGTGCGCACGTCCGTAATGAGATGGGTCCTTTTGACGGGTTGCACAAGGATTGGGGGATTACGCAGGGATCACTTCGACCTCAGAAATTCCCAAAATTGACAAAGGGAGCAAATACGGTAAAGACGCAAACTTAACAAAAGAGACACAGGTGACACGAAGGGTCAGAGGTGACAAAAGGGACAAGAAGGACACACGGGGAACACTGAGGACAAAGAAGGCAAAGAGGACAAAGGGGGCAAAAAGGGACAGAGAGGGGACAAAAGGAGCAAATGGGACAACGGGGAGACACGAGGACACAGAGGGGACAATGGAAGCAAACGGGGACAGGGGAGGGACACACGGGGACCAAGGGTACAAAAGGAGCAAAGGGGACACAAGGGGACAACGAGGTGACAAAAGGGACAAAAGGAGGCAGAGGGGACGCACGAGAGCAAGAAGTTGACAAAGAAGAGACAAACGGGAAGACATACAGTATCTGAAATCAACATCCTTGGAACATTGCCGAACGTATTGTTGCCATGAGCACGCTAAAAACACTTATCCTGGCGAAGGGCCCAACCATTTGTAGTTGTGGGTACCGCAATTGTGAATATCTTCTTCGGTGAAGCTCCCTATGTGGCCACGAAGCGCTGCACTGGGTGGGGAGGAACGCATGCGGGCGGTGGCTTTGGGGCTGTCGGTGGAGCTCCTTCTGGAGCCACGAAGCGTTGTACTGGGTGGGTGAAGCTGCCATATTGGGTGTGTTGGGGCGCGTGCGGACGGTCCCACTGGGGGCTTTGGTGGAGCTCCTTCTGGGGCCACGGCACGCTGTACTGGGTTGGTCAACGCGCCAAATTTGGTTTCTGGGACGCATGCGGACGGTCCCATTGGGGGCTTCGGTGGAGCTCCGAATGGGGTCACGAGACGCTGTATTGGGTGGGTGAAAATGCCACATTGGGTTTCTGGGACGCATGCGGACGGTCCCACTGGGAGCTTCGGTGGAGCTTCCTATGCCACGAAACGCTGTATTGAGTGGGTGAAACTGCCAAATTGGGTGTGTGGGACGCGTGTGGGCGGTCCCACTGGGGGCTTCGGTGGGGCTTCCTGCTAGAGCCATGAAGCGCTGTTCTGGGTGGGTGGAGCTGTCAACTTGCGCGTCTGGAACGCATGCGGACGGTCCCACTGGGGGCGTCGGTGGAGCTCCGAATGGGGTCACGAAGCGCTGTATTGGGTGGTTGAAACTTTAAAATGCCAAATTTGATATGCGGGACGCATGCGGACGGTCCCACTGGCCACGAAGCGCTGTACTGGGTGTGGCGGCGCGTGTGGCCACCCCTACTGGGGCTTCCGATGGAGCTCCAGATAGGGCAACGAAACGCTGTACTGGGTGTGGCGGGCGCGTGTGGCCACCCGAGCTCCCTATGGGGCCACGAAGCGCCGTACTGGGTGTGGCGGACGCATGTGGTACACCCCACTGGGGCCTTAGGTGGAGCTCCGTATGGGGCCACGAAGCGCTCCCTAGGTGGAGTTCCCTATGGGTGGGTGAAGCGTATGGAGGAGGGAGGAAAGGGGAGGGGGAGGAGGGAGGAGGGGGAGGAGAGGACAAGAGAGGAGAGGAGGGACGCGGGGACCGTCTCTGCAAAACGAGGACCCAACACCACAGGATGGTTGGGAATGAACTGCGTCGGGTGGCCCTGGGGCCTCATTTGGAACCATCCAGACCAGGCCAACACTTGCAAACCAATTCATACATTCCCTTCTCAGAAGCCTCAAACAACTATCGTGGGGCGGCGGTATGCTGTAGTCGTGAGACACGTTCGCGGTTGATGGGAATGTGCAAGCGAGAAATCTATTTGCGGGAATGCGGTGCGCACGTCCATAAAGGACGACAAAATGGGCCCATCTGACGGATTGCAAAAGGATTGGGAATTACATGCGGATCCCTGGACCTCAGAGGTTCCAAATTGGCCTGGCGAAGGACCCAACCATATGCAGTTGTGAATGCCGCAATTGTGAATATCATCTTCGCCCGCGCTCCCTACGGGGCCACGAACCGTGTGAGGGGCGTGCCGACATGCGTGGCAGGGTACACAATCCGAACAGAAACGGTCGGCCTGAGTGCGAAAGACTGGGAGTGGGCGAGCCTGAGCGCGAGTGAGTCTGATTGTGACAGAGTCTGCGTGCGAATCAGTCGGCGTGCATGAGTGTCGACGCCCATGTCGGTATGCTCCTCACGAAGATCGCGCCTGGTCCCTTCCCTTTCTTTTGCTGCTTCTTTGCCCGTGCACGCCGACGTCCATGGCTGCGGGCGCGGCGCCGCACGGAGTCCCCGCCACGCGCGCCGGTCGCCCCGAAGGGGTCCCGGCGACGTGCGCGGGTCGTCCGTTGCGCGGAGCAGAGGAGGTTAGCCAGCTGGCTGGTAGCGGGCAAGGCTGTGGCCGCTAGGCAGAGCGACGGCGGGGGCGAGCGAGGCTCTGAGCAGAGCGCGGCGCGGAGTTCCCGCGATGTGCGCTGGTCGCCCCGGAAGGGTCCAAATGTGGAGAACGTCAAACCTCAATCCTCCTCCTCCTCCTCCTCCTCCGCCCCCCTCATCTTCCTCCTCCTCCTCCTCCCCCTCCTCCTCCTGTTGCGGATGGCGCTCGCTCGACGACGCGCCGCTGGCGCTTGCAGCGGGAGGTGCGTGTGTGTGTGTGTGTGTGTGTGTGTGTTTTTTTTGTGTGTGTGTGTGTGTGTGTGTGTGTGTGTGTGTGTGTGTGTGTGTGTGTGTGTGTGTGTGTGTGTGTGTGTGTGTGTGTGTGTGTGTGTGTGTGTGTGTGTGTGTGTGTGTGTGTGTGTGTGTGTGTGTGTGTGTGTGTGTGTGTGTGTGTGTGTGTGTGTGTGTGCGTGCGTGCGTGCGTGCGTGCGTGCGTGCGTGCGTGTGTGTGTGTGTGTGTGTGCGTGTGTGTATGCGTGTAGGTCATTTCGCTCCGTGCGAAACAATAATCAAAGGCCCCCGAAGCATCGGGCCCAAGATGCGGTCAGATCTGTGACCAAGTCCCTGCGTTTTTGGCTTTCCAAACGGGGGATGTGTTCAAATACCTTGTCGGGTTCCATGGACCCTCCCCCCTTTCCCTGCGCCCGCCCCCCCGCCCACGCGCTCGCCCGAGCGCGGTGGCGGAATCGCGTGGCGGCGCCGCTGGAGTATCTATGTCATGGTGCGGCGCCGCCATGCGAGTTCCGCCACTGAGACGTTTCTCTATGTGGAGCCCCCCATGGGGCCACGGAACGTGTGAGGGGTGCGCCAAAAGTGGGCGGCGCCGCAATGCGAGTTCCGCCACTGGGACCTTAGGTGGAGCTCCCTTTGGGGACGCGAAACGTGTGAGCGGTGTGCCAAAATGGGGCGGCGCCGCAATGCGAGTTCCGCCACATAGGACATTAGGTGGAACTCTGTATGGGGCCACGGAACGTGTGAGGGGTGTGCCAAAATGTGGCGGCGCCGCCATGCGAGTTCCAACCACTGGGACCTTAGGTGGACAGCCCTATGGGGCCACGAAACATGTGAGGGGGTGTGCCACAATGCGGCGGCGCCGCCATGCGAGTTCCGCCAATGGGACCTTAGGCGGAACTCTGTATGGGGCCACGGAACGTGTGAGGGGTGTGTCGACATGGGGCGGCGCCGCCATGCGAGTTCCGCCAATGGGACCTTATGTGGATCTCGTTATGGGGCCACGAAGCGTGTGATCGGTGTGCCAAAATGGGGTGGTGCCGCAAAGCGAGTTCCGCCACTGGGAGCTTCGGTTGAACTCCTTAAGTGGTCACGGGGCGTTTGACGGGTGTGCCAAAATGGGGTGGCGCCGCCATGCGAGTTCGCAATTGGGAGCCTCGGTGGATCTCATTATGGACCACGAGACGTGTAAGGGGTGCGCCAAAATGTGGCGGCGGCGCCATGCGAGTTCCGCTATTGGGACCTTAGGTGGAGGTCCCCATGGCGCCGCGAGGCGTGGGGGTGTGCCAAAATGAAGCGGCGCCGCCATGCGAGTTCCGCCACTGGGACATTCGGTGGAACCCTTTTTTTATGGGACCACGAAGCGTGTGAGGGGTGTGCTGACATGGGTGGTGGGGACGATGATGATTAGGATGGTGCTGATGACTATGATGTTGATGCTGATGATGATGTGGATGCGGATGATGATACCCATTGGTGATGGGTGATGGTGGTGATAGTGACGATGATGCTGATGATGGGCAGAGGGATGGGGGGCAGCGGTAGGAAAAAGGAAGGAAGACGCGGGCGTTGTCTCTTCAACACAAGGACCCAGCACCACAGGATGGTTGGGAAAAAAGAAGCCCCGTGGACAAACAAGGGACACAAGGGGGCAATTGTGGACAGGTGGTGACCAAGGGGACAAAGGGGACACAAAGGGACAACACGGACACATAAGGCAAAGGGGACCACGTGGACAAAATGGGACGCAGAGGAGACAAAGTGGACACGAGGAGCAACGGGGACAAAGGGGACAACAGGGGACAAAGGGGACACATAAGGCAACGGGGACAAAGTGGACAAAAGGGGACAGAAGGGGACAACGTGGACACAAGGAGCAAAGGGGACAGAAGAGGACACACAGGGGACAAAGGGGACAACAATGAGACACATGGGGACAAAAGGGGACACCGAGGGGATTACTGGGGACAAACGGAGCATAGGAGAGCAAAAGTGTTACAACAAAAAGTAGGTCGTTCTCATGATATCGTGAGTCGTTCGTATGGCAGGGTTGCGTTCGTATGACAGCTATGAGTCTTTCGTATGATAGGACAGAGTCGTTCAGATGACTAGGTGGGTAGTTCTTGCGACACCCGTTCGTGTGACAGTGGCGAGCCGTTCGTGTGACAGTGGGGAGCCGACGACGACTATGACTACAATGACGACGATGATGGCGGTGATTATGAAGAGGACGACGACGGATATGTTGATGATGGTGATGACGACGACGATGAGCATGATGATAATGACGGCGGTCGCGACGATGCTGATGATGACGACGACGATGTGTCTGACGTGTGGTTTTGAAGTTTCTGTATTCGGCACGTTCACCGAGGCTACGGCAGGTAGTTCTTCAGGGCAGGCGTCTTTCCTCTGCTCGCGAGCGTCGGAGCGCCACCTTCCCGAGTGGGCGTTCTTCTCGAGCTGGTGGGAGCGACCTTCCCATCCAGGTCCCTAGGCCAATGAATGTGCAAATCGCCAGGGTCATGGTAGATAGCGCGTGGGGCAGGCATTGTGCCCTGCACGCGAGCGTAACGTGCAGGCTTTCCTGCACGCGAGAGAGGCGAAGTGCCGTCTCTCTCTGTCCGTCCGAAGCTGTCCTCGGGACGGCGGCAGCGGCCCTGCCTCGCAAGAGGAGAAAGGAATGTGTGGAAACACATGACCCCAGTGCGGCCCCACAGCAGTCTCCTCGCTCCTCCCCCGTGCCCTGACGCGGCGCAGCCCTCTCTACAGGGAGACCCTCTGTACACGTTTTGCTCGATAGGAGGAGGAGGAGGAGGAGGAGGAGGAGGAGGAGGAGGAGGAGGAGGAGGAGGTGGTACACGTTCTGATCGATCCAGCCCATGGCTTGGCCGATACAGGGGCCCAAGCAAGTGCTGGCAGAGATCCCCTTGTGCCGGCACGCCAGGCGCCCACTGTCCTGTCCGTGCGTGCGCGGTAATGATCGGGTATGGCCAGGAGCCCAGGTAAGGGGACCCGGTTAGTGGTAGGGCTCCAGAGCCTTCGAATTGGCCAGATTCACTAAACCAGGTTTGCAATAGCTGGTGTTTTTTCGGGTGACGGCAGTTCCGGTTAGCGGAAATGGGGCGGGGGGGCGCCCCCGGTACAGATCACTAAACCAGGTTCCACTAAGCCCAGTTCTGCCAGCGCCCGAAATGATATTTGGATGGCCGTCCAAGAACTCGAATAAGTGATTAGATCACCACCCACCAAACCACCCCAACCCAACCCGAAGGTCTCGATTTGCCCTCCATTTCCAGTTGGAGGGGGTCGGGGAACCTCGAGAAAACACACATGGAACCCGTACCCCCCCCAACCCGAAATTCGGGCCGTCCAATAACTCGAATGAGGGTTTAGAGTCATGTCGGGCGTGTCCCCCTACCGGGGGATTTGCGACGTAAAATAAAAACTGCCCCAAACATGCCCCAACAAGGCCAAACTAATACCCCACAAAAATAGTCCCGAGACTACTTTGGGACCATCTCTTGATCATGTTTGGGGTATCTCTTTTTTTATTCGTCGTCGAAGCTCCCCCCCTGTAGGGGCACAGGCCCGACTTACGCTTAGAGGAGCAGCAGTGACCTCGTGCCCGTCCTCCCTCGCCCGCCACCTTTGTTGTATCGGGGGAGCGTAAGACCCGGGTTTGCCAGGACTCGGGTTCGCCATCGTTTTTCGATGACCGCGCCTCGGATTTTGACGAGGAGGAGTTTCGTGGGATGTCTGCAGCGGGAGGCCTCGTCAAAATGCAGGCTCGGCCTCGTCATGTTTTGACGACCTCGTCGGGGATTTCCGGGTCCCCTGTACCCAGGTCTTACGCCCCCCTGATTGTTTCTCCTTCAAAATCAGTCTGTGGGAGGAGGAGGAGGAGGAGGAGGAGGAGGAGGAGGAGGAGGAGGAGGAGGAGGAGGAGGATGAGGAGGAGCAGCTGGGCAGCGGAGGAGGAGGAGAAGGAGGAGGAGGGGGAGTATTCGGCTTGCTTCTCCTTCGAAGTCAGTCTGTCCTACGCCCCCCTGCTTGTGCGGGAGGGTCTGCTCTGCAGTTGGATGTTTTTTGCGCTGTCAGCTCTGTGCCCTCCGTGGCACAGCGCGCCTGCCCCGTCTCGTAGAGATGTTGTGGCAGGTGTGCGACGAGCTTGGGCACTTGGACGCAGAGGTCTTCGTCCTCTCGTCGTGCCATTCTCTTTGCGCGGTGACCCTGGTGTTTACCTTGGTCAAGGTGCCAGCATCCCCCTCCGCTGCTGGCTCGTTTCCTTGGTTAGTCCAAGGCTTTGGAGGCGTGGCGTTGATGTCAAAAAGTCTCGCCGCCGCGATCCTCGGCCTCCACGCAACAGGTCTGCTCGGCTCCCCGGGCGGCTGGGCGGGCGCTCTCGCGCGGGCAGGCCGTGCGGCCCGCGGGCACCCGCGCCCCTCGTGCGGGGCCCTGGCGGGGCGAGCGAGCCTGCCTTCGGAGCGTCCGCCGCCCCAAAAATCCCAACTTCGGCTTCCAAGGGTCGTCTTCCTCCTCCTCCTCCTCCTCCTCCTCCTCCTCCTCCTCCTCCTCCTTCTCCTCCTCCTCCTCCTCCTCCTCCTCCTCCTCCTCCTCCCCCTCCCCCTCCCCCTCCCCCTCCCCCATTTCCTCCTCCTTACCTCGCGTCCTTATTAGGGTTTTTGATTGTGTTTGTGCGGCCGCGTATCCGCGAGGGCGCGTCGGGGGCACTGAGCCGGGGTCCGTCCGGGCCCCAGCTCCGGCAGGCTCCTGCCCGGCCAGGGGCGCCTCGACCCGGGCCGGCGTGGAGGCTCCTCTGCGGGGTCCGGCAGGATCCTGCCACGCCCGACTGACCCCGGTTTTACATGGGCCCTGGCCAGTCAACGGCACCGTACCGGGTACTTACTAACGGGTACTTTGAAATTTTGCCGAACGTTGCCACTTTAGGGCCTTTTTCTTGCATTGCAGCTTTGCCCGTTGGGTTCGCTGGGTCACTGGCCAAAGTACCCGTTAGTGGAGTCCCCGTTTGAGGGGCGCTGAGCCAGTGGATCCCCGAGCGCGGACACGGATATTCAGAGCGTGAATGACCTGCCCCGCTTTCGCTTCCAGGCAAAACCAGGCCATACCACGCGCCTCCTCGTCAAGCGGCCTGACCAGTGCAGGCTGCAATTTGGCGTCGTCTGGTATCTCCTGGAAGCGAGGGTGGTCAAAAGCGAGGTAGGTGTTTGTTTTCCCCCTATGCCTGGACTGCAGCCGCGTGCCCCGCCGGGCGTGCCCTGTTCTCTAGTGTCCGCCCTTCCGCACTCGGGGGTGCGACTTGCCCGAGCGGGGGACAAAAAAAGGGGACCCAAAGGGGAGAAGAAGGGGACAACAGGTACACAAAAGGGGACGAGGGGGACAGAAGGAAAACAATGAGGACACCTGAAATAATGACTTCTCGAAAGTCGCTGAAAAATGACTTGCGTCCGGTGGCCCAGGAGCCTCATGTTGATCCGCCCGGACCAGGCCCAAAACTCTAAACAACTGCACATCATGTCCGCCTGTCTGAGGCCTCAAGAAGCCCTCGTGGGGCGGCGGTAGGGTGCAGTCGTGAAACATGCTCGTGGGACTGTGCAAGCGAGAGAACTCTTTGCGGGAGTTTGGTGCGCACGTCCATAGAATACCACAGGACGGGTCCTGTTGGAGGCACTTTGACAGGCATTCGCTCCATTTGCGGCAGAGTACACTTTGACACCCTCTGTGTCGGAATACAACCTGATTTATCTTGTGGCGGATTGCAAATTGATCCCTATTTGCGGCCTTTACAGGGGGGAGGGGGGGCGGGGTGTTGGCCGACGGAAGAAAAGACAAAAAAGACAAAAGACAACCTGGGGGACCAAAGACGATGTGTTTTTAATTGTAATGTGGCTTGACAGTGAAAATTCCCAACCAAACAGTCCAATTCGTAAGCAGAGAATACCAATGTTTTTCACAGTTTTTACGCATTTACACATTGATTCCTATTGTGCGGCCTTCACATCAAATCCCTTTTGTGGGGATCTGCACACTGATTCCTATTGCGCACGAGAAGATTGAACTCCGTTTGACTCACACATGATTCTAGTGTGCGACATTCGAATGGAGCTTTTGTTTGTGCCGGGCTCAAAGATATGGAGGCCTGGGGGCCTGGCCGACGACAACGAAAAACACGCAACAACAAACATGCCAACCTGGGGACTCCAAGACCTTGCGGTTTTAATTGTAGTCTGTTTTTTTGCAGGGTGTGAACCCAAACCACAACAGGAAACACCAACCTGGAAACAAATAATACATGTGTTTTAAACGTGTCTGCGCATTTGCATGTTGATTTTTTTTGAGTCGCCTGTGAGGAAGTACAAAGTCTTTCCTATTATGTGCAGTACACTTTGGGATCCTATAATGCAGGCTCACAAGTTGATATCTATCGTGCGGCGCTGTAGTCCCCCACAAAGGGATCCTTTGTGACGATCTCACAATCGAAATCAATGTGTATTTTCGTAAACACGGTAAACAATACAGAGCTTCTTTGTCTCCTGGCTTTTTCGAGGCATCGGACACTTACAGACACACCGTTCTTTGGTCCCCCAGGTTGTCTTTGTATGTGCCTTTTGGTTCTTTTGCCGTATTATTCGGCCAAGCTCCCACCTCCCTTTAGCCTTGCATCGGCGCAACAAGGTATTCTATTTCAAGGCCCCACACTAGAAATCAATGTGTAAGCGCGCACCACATGATTTCCGTTGTATCGCACAAGATAGACATCGATTGGTAGATCCCCGCAAAGGGATTGTATGGGAGGACCGCACATTAGGAGTCAATGTGTAACTGCGCAAACACTGTGAACAACATGTTTTTGTTTGTCTCCAAAGTGGTGTCTTGGTTTTTTGGGTTTACAATTGCAAAGCCATTTCATTATCTAAAGCACACGTATTCGGTTCCCCACAGGTGAGCTTTCTTGGCGATTTGTCGACCCAGATGCCCCAATTTCCAACATTAAAAAAACTGCATCGCGCCTCATCGCGTTTCAAATGGCCGGGAACAAGTGGTGATTTCGACAGCGCGCTATCGAAATTCGGGTTTGCAGCAGACTCGCAGCGATTGAAATTTTAGCGCGCGCGCGCTGGAAGTCTCTTGCTCGAGATGTGGGGAGCACCGCGCTCGAGCATGATTTTTCGAGCACGGTGGCGCTATAGAAATTCGAGTCCGTCGCGTTCGAAATTAGATTTCGAGCGCGGCGTCCGCAGGAGGAGGAGGAGGAGGAGGAGGAGGAGGTGGAGGATTGAGGAATGGATGGTGGTGGTGATGCTGCTGATGATGCTGCTGATGATGATAATGATGTGGATGATGCTGATGATGATGCTGCCGATGAACATGATGATGGTGAGAAGGAGGAACATGAGGAGGAGGAGGAGGAGGAGGAGGAGAAGGAGGAGGAGGACGATGACGATATGAGGAAAGACGGGGTTGGCCGCGACCCTTGTCCCAAGGCGCTTCCTCCCTCCTCCGCATCTTTTTCTTTCTCATTCTCCTCCTCCTCCTCCTGCTCTCCTTCTTCCCCCCTTTTCCTCCTCCTCCTCCTGCTCCTCTTCCTTCTCCTCCTCCTCGTCCTCCTCCTCCTCCCCCTGCTCGTGCTCCTCCTCCCTCCCTCCCTCCCTCTCCGTGCCTCCCTCCTCCCTCCCGCCGCGTTCCTCCCTGCTCCACCCTCCCTTTTTCCTCCTCCCTCCCCCTCCTCCTCCCCCTCTCCCTCCCCCCTCCTCCTCCTCCTCCTCCTCCTCCTCCACCTCCTAATCCTCCTTTTCGTCCTTCTCCTCCAGCTTCTCCTTTTTCTCGTCTTCATCCTCCTTGGCTCTCCTTCCGATCGCCCCTCCTCCTCCTCCTCCTCCTCCTCCTCCTCCTCCTCCTCCTCCTTCTCGCCCTTCTCCTCCTCCTGAACCTCCTCCTCCTCCGTTCCCTCCTCCTCCTCCTCCTCCTTCCTCTTCCTTTCTTTCATCGCCGTCCTGGTCATTCCGCCTCCCCCTCCTCCTCCTCCGTCCTCTTCCCCCGTCCTTCTCCTCCGGGGTTTCTTGTTGAAGGTTTCTGGTGGTCGAGCTTCTACTGTACTAGTTCTTTCGTCTGGTGTTGCGTCTGGTCGTCTGCGCCGTTGGTCCTAGGAGGGGAAGGGCTGCCGATACCGCCGCCTTGGCCAGCAAGGCCCTCGTCGAAGTGGCTGGATGCGCCGCCGTTCCTTGTCGGAGCGCCCTTCCTGTAGTTCCATGGAGCATCCATCATTTCTATGTTTGTGTATGTATATAGATGTGTTTATGTATATCTGTATATCTGTATATCTGTATATATATATATATATGTGGTTCGGTTTTGGCATTCGTTTCTCCAAGCCTGGCGTCGAGCGGGATGTCTAGGGCCAGCCAGGCGTCCTCCTCGCGGGTGGCGTCTGCCGTTGCGTTCTTGCGCCGCCGTCGGCGAAGCGCTGCCCGCCGCGGCCTGTTGGAGCCCGTGGTCGTGCACGTCAACGTCGCAGTCGGCGAGTTTTTTGTTCGTGGTGGGCTTCGGTGTGTTATTCTGCGATTTCTGGGTTGCCTTGCCTGCGAGGGCTGCGCAGGTCGTATGTCGCCATCCCTTCCCGCTGTCGGCGAATCCCTCCAAATCCCGTTTCCTCCCCACCCCCTCGCCTTCCTGGCAATCAGGATTTTCTCTGTTTTCCAGCACTTTCCCTCTTTCTTTCTTGGCCTCCTCCTTCGCATCTGCCCCGTTGGCGCACTTCCGCGCCTTGGTCCACCTCCGTTCTCCCGTTGTCATTCCACATGAACTCTCTTTCTTGTCTGGTGATAGTTGCTTCTTTCTGCCCCTGTGCACCACAGGTGGGCTTCGTCGACGAGCGGTTTCAGCGACATTGATGTTCCAACAGCTACACGGATGGAGGGCGGTTCCATGGGGCCCTCACCTTTCCAGCGGGCGCTCGCAGTAGTGAGGGAGATTGTGGGTGCGGGACGGTTCCTTCCCCTACGCCTCCGTTTCCCGCTTCCGTCCCCCTCCCGCTCTTTTTTTCTTCTTTGCAACCGCTTTCGAATATTTCCGCTGCGGCTCCATTGGGCGCCGTGTACGTGACACCCCCAGTGGGGCTCATGTGGCTGCAGGCGTCCTGCCAATTCTGAGCCCCGGGCGGTTTTTTCCCCGTGCGGCTTCCTGGCTGTTCATGCATTTAAGCATGTGCGCGGTGTGTGACGATACGCGGGCGAGACATCTGATGTGCAAGGCTACATTTCGCAGGTTGTTGCCAATCAACCTTTGGAGATCCCAGGGTTCGCTAGGGACTGGCTTCCGTCCAAGGCGACGAAAACTCTTCCCCCCCCCGGGACTTTCCGAACAGCGTCCAGGAACTCTTCTCGGAGAGTTTTCGTGGGGTTTCATGAGGGTTCGGCCGCTTCGGAACAAAACCAGCCCGAGCAAACCATGGACTTTTTAAATCTCCCCCCCGCTTCCCGCCCCCATCATTTCCCGCATCCACGTCGCCGGCGGGCAGCGCAGCGCGATGCCAGCGCTTGCGCCGGGCCATATTGCCCCACCTCATCCCACGGCCGCCCTTTCCCCCCATGCGCCTCCACTTGGTTTTCTTATGCTCCCTCCTTTTAGTACTGCCCCCTGCCACTCCTTTTCCTCCTCCTCCTCCTCGTCCCTCTCCTGCTCCTCCTCGTCCCCCTCCTGCTCCGCCCACTCCTCCTCCTCCTCCTCGTTTTCCTCCTCCTTCCCTTCCTTCTTCGTATACCCTTCAACCCCCACTGCTCCCCTTCATTTTCAAATTTTCTCTTCTTCCCCCCCTCCTCGCCTCTCGAGCGACGCCCTCGTTTCCCATGTTGTATGTCTTTGTGCTTGCCCCTTTGTCTTATCATTTGTCGATGTGTGTGTGTGTGGGTGTGTCCTAGTTCCTTCTCCCCTTGATCATGTCTTGCGGTGCCACCGGCTCCCCAACGTGTGTTGTTTTGCACGCGCGTTTCCCAAGTTTGTTTATAATCCCACAGACAGCGTTTGCAATCAGCGACGCAGAACAACGGGGCCGTCTTCTCCGACATGGGCGCGTAAGCTTCCCACGTGCGGCTGCGCGTTTTCGCTTTCGTTCCAACGCGGCGTGCCGAGCTGGCGGCCCGCACAAAGGCACCGCGCAAAGTCGCTAGCCATTTCTGCGTAGGGCATGTTTTTTTCCTCTGTCGTTCACCTGGCTCTCGTTCCGTCATCGGCTGGATCTCCCCGGTGTTCGCCACGTTGGCGCCCGTGCCCGCCCGTGGGTGCATCGTGGCGATGGGCTTCGCGAGGTTTCAGCGCTGTTGGCGTCCGTGTCCGCTCGCGGGCGCCTTCTGATGAACGAACGACGGCGGCGCAAGGCCTTCGCACGCCGTTCGCCGTGGGAGCGGCTGGGGGGCACCGTGGGCCGTTTTGGAAACCTCCTGGTCCCTTTGGGTTCGCTCTTTGGGCTCCTCTTTGGGGCCTGTTTTGGCTTTCCGGTTTCCCCCTTGAAGTCTGGAGGCCCCTCCGGGGCACCCTTTGGAAACCAACGATCAAAAAAGAGGGAGGCGCCAATTTGGGTCCCACCATCGGGGCCCCAACATAAGCCTCTTCGGGTCCCTTTAGGGCGCTTTTGGGGTGGTTTTGGGCATTCTTGGGGCCGTCAAGGGTCTGTACTTGTGCCCGCTCGCGGGGCTCCCAGTGGGCCATCCTGGAGCAGTCTTGGGGCCGGCTGAGCTCATCGGGCGCGAAGCGGCGAGAAGGCAAACATTGAGAGACACAACTGTTCTGAATGACTTTGGCCCCTCTGGGGGCCTCCGTGGGAGGCTCGGTGGGCACTTGGAGCTCCCTTGGAGTCGTCTTGGGGCCTCTTGGAGGCACACTGGAAGTTATGTCGGGCCATGTTGGGATTTTCGGAACGATCTTGGAAGCCACTTTGGGCTCCCTGGGGCCGTTTTTGAGCTATGTTGCGTCCTATTGGACGCTCCGCTTCCTCGCGAAACAATCCCTCCAGACCCAGAAACAAGTGATCCTTTTTTAATTCATTGTTTTGCCGATCAGGGCGGCCCCCCCATAGATTGCATCTCGGCTGTTTTTTGGCACGTTGTTTCGAGCGGGTGGAGTCTTCCCCCGGAGCTGCACTCTTGCAAACAGTTGCAGCAAGGATCGGAACCACCCCCCCTTGCCGCCCAATGCCGAAACGCCGAATAAACAACGCTCACCAACCTCTTCAGACCCCATGAGCGTGCCGTGCCTCCCTCCGCTTCTCCTCTCGCTCCTCTCCCTCCCGCCCGCCCGCCCCCGTTTTTCCGATCGCCCCTTCTTTGTTGCCCTGCCCGCCCTGCCCGGGAACAGCCCGGCGCGAATGCTCCGAGGTGGTGAGAAGGTCTGGGGCAAATCTCGTTTTCTTTCTCCTCCTCCTCCTCTTTCTCCTCCTCCTCCTCCTCTTCCCCTTCCTCTTCCCCCTCCTCCCCCTCCTCCTCAAGTCTTCAACTCTGCGGCCTGCTCGCCCAGGTCAGGACCTTTCGATCAGATCGAACTGCTTTTGTGAGCTCCTGCTGGAGCAACCCGAGCGCTGTGCAGCACGACGCCGCCATGCGAAAGCGTCAGACGTACACGGTGTGCAGCGGCTGCGGCGGCTGGGTCTTCGACTGGACGCTCCAGCGCTCGGGTGGATGGTGCAACAATTGCGATAATGACATCACGGGCTGGAGCTCAGCGGGACCAGCGAGTGCAGGACTACGAGGTGGGAGTCTCCCGCCATGGCAGTCCCTGGGGGCGCAGTCGTCACCTGCAGATGAGGTCCAGGAGATCCTCGACAAGTTCAACACCCGGAAAAGCGCTTTCGGCAAGGCAAAAGAAAAGGTGGACCTTGGGCCTCTCGAGGCGCTCGAAGCGCAGCTCATCCTTAAGGATCCGAAGTCGTCGGAGGTGCCCAAGTCGCAGGCCTTGCGTTTGGCGATCATCAAGATGAACCAGAAGAGCCAGCGTTGGGGAAAGCGGCGTCCCAGCTCATGGAGGCAGAGCGCTGGCTTAAGCTGGCGCAGGAGAAGCACAACATGGCGCTGGAGGAGGCCGCGGACGCAGAGGAGGAGCACGATCATACCTTCTAGGCGTACTCTAACTCGGCGATCCCTGTGGCAGCGGAGGACGAGGCCTCAACATAGAAGGCGCAGGCTGCTCCTTCGCCAACCTGGAGGACTACGAAGCTGAGGATAAAGAAAAACTACTCAAGTTCAAGCCGGACATGGAGGCCCTCTCATCGCTGCTGGAGAAGGCGCAGAAACAGCAAGCGGGCTTCACGGGGACTAAAAAGCAGGCAGACACGATCCACGCGTCTCACAAGGCCAAGAAACGCAAGGCGTAATCAGGAGCAGCGGCAGCAGAACCGGTGAGTCAACTTGAAGCAGCTTCATCGCCAGCGGCAGCAGGATCGCCACTGTCGGCAGCAGCAGCGGAGCCATCGGCAGAGGAGATCCAGCAGCGGAAGGGAAGACCCGACAGGCTCAGGAACGACGCGAAGACCAAGGCTGGTGGCAAGGTCGAAGCGCCTGCTGTTGCTGCTGGGGGCCCTCGTCTTTAGCAATGGGTTCTTCTGCAGTATCGCGCAATGGGGCCCAAAGACCCACGGGTCCATTGACGAGGAGGGCACCGACATGGGCATCATCGCGATGTGCGAGACGCACGCCACGCGCCACGCGACGAGCTGAAGCAGGTGAAGGTGGACGTGGCTAAGGACGGCTGGAAGATGACGGGCGCAGCGGCGGCGCCCACCAGGCGCTCGGAGCGAGGGAACTCTGGGGGCGAGGTCATCTTGGCCAAGTCCCACATCGCCTGCTCGACGCGCGACGCGACCCGCGAATGATTGCAAGCTGATGGGGGGAAAGGGCCACTTCTACGGTTTCGCGGCAGTTAACCTCCACCCGAAGGCGGGGAACGTGGTTTTGATAACAGCATATTGGCTTCCAGGCGCCGGTTTGCGTGGGGTTAATCAGGAACGAGTGCGCTCGCCGGCAGGCGCTGTGATGGCGCTGGCGGACCCATGGGTGACCCTCGCAGATTGGAACGTGCCGTCCGAAGACATCGCCAGGGCGAGTTTCGTTTAGCAGATCGGGGGCGCGCTCGTCAAACGAAATGTGGATGTCACGTGCGACAGGGGGGGGGGGGGGCTCGCAGATTGCGGCATCACCAGGGCGGACTTCGTCGACGAGGTAAAACTGCAGGCCGTCAGGAAGGTACCGTGGTGGACGCATTGTGGGCTCGCGCTGATCTTGGAGGGAGCTTCGCGACCTTGGCGGCGCCCCAGAATTGTTTTACAAAAGGGGGTGGCCACGCCAGCCGAGCCAGAGAAGATGGCGTACCCGAACAGTAAGAGGTCGCGCAAGCGGCAAGAAGAACGGCAACGAGCAGAAGAGCGTCTTGAGCCACATTTACGCGAGGCGTCCCAGGAGCAGACGATGATAGAGGCTGAGAGGCAGAAGGACAAGCTGTACTGCGTCATTGACGAGGTTTGGGCTCAGGCACTGGCATCTGCAATTCGCGAATGGGAGCTTTCGGACGAGCGCGAGTCCTGGGGCGGCGACCTCATTGCGCGTGGGCAGCGGCGCAGGGCGGCAGAAGCTGCGGCCGCCAGGGTGTACGCGGAGTGTGTCATATGCTTAGAGGAGTCGGCTATCTTCGCAGACGGGATTGCAGAAGAAGAAGAAGAAGCGGGCCAATGCCGAGGGCGCGCAGGGGGCTTCGAAGTAAAATGGGCGAAGGCTCGATCGACGCCAGGGGGGGGGGGGGGGGGGGGGGCGGGGGGGGGGGGGGGGGGGGGGGGGGGGGGGGGGGGGGGGGGCGTGAAGTTCGGGCCATCTGGGCAGTGGGGCATCCTGAACGCGACCCCAGTACGCGATCGCGCCCTCTACACCAACGGCACCGATGGCTGGCAGCAGGCAAAGTGCTTGGCAGACGCGAAGACGCAGGGCAGGGTCCTGCATGACGTGGGTCAGCCTCTGGTCGTTGGTAAGAAGTATAGGGGGGCGTCGCATGAGATGCTCTACGAGATGCTGGGGGGCCTGGCCGACCCGAGCGACGGGCAGATCGCGGCCCTGGCCCAGCGGGCAAAGGGTCATTTAGCTACGGCCCAGGCAAGAGGCATCGCGGCACTGAGGAAGAGCTTTACGACACGGGCGAATTAGGCATATAAGGAGAAGGTCGGTCAACTCCACCGCCGCGTCAAGGAGCAGCAGCCCGCCTGATTCGACTTATGCGCGGAGCAGATGGAAGGCGTGGCGGACCCAGATATCATGCTCAGCATGAAGCAGGACGAGTGGGAGCGACTATGGACGGACCCAGTGGGCGCGAAGGGGGACATCGCGCACCAGCCGGACATTATGCGCGACAAGGACTGGGATGCCGACATGGGCCCGCTCGCCCTGGAGGAGTTGGGCGGAGCGATGGCGGCATCGTCGGCGGCGAAGGCGAAAGGATTGGATCACCTCGGGCCGAATGGCGCGGCGCGCTCTCTACGGCAGGCGCCAGAGTGGCCTTTGCAAATCTGGCAGTTCTGCGAGAAGGAAATTACATGGCCGAGGCGATGGGCAT
Source organism: Prorocentrum cordatum (assembly GCA_963575745.1). Taxonomy (NCBI): domain Eukaryota; class Dinophyceae; order Prorocentrales; family Prorocentraceae; genus Prorocentrum; species Prorocentrum cordatum. The sequence continues at coordinate 78,357 of CAUYUJ010015551.1, read as the reverse complement.
TTCCGAAGTGCGCGCGGGCAGCGCAACCGAAAGGAGGAGATCGAGTACTCGGCATGCTGGCGCTCCCCATTAAGCCATGGTCGAGAGCGGGAGGTGGGCGTTGTGCACGACGGAGCGACTCGCTCTCAGCGCAAGGAGACTCGGCGGTCAAGGAAAGTTCGGCGCTGTGAGCAGGTCTACTTCGAGCAGTACTGCACGAGGTTGGAACTGAACTGGGGGCCTCGGCCATGACGCCCCCCTTGGGCATGGGGAAGTTCGACGACGCAGTGCCACTGGTCATATCATGCCAGATCGCGGTCAAGGTTGGCTTTCCAGCCGCTGTGGTGGCGCTGGAGATCACGGCCTTCATCGGCACCAGGTTCCTACAGGAGCGGCGCTTCCTCAGCGTGCCGATATGGGCAACGGGATCCTTGTGGCAGGCTCGGCAAGAGGAGAAGGATTGGCCAAGTGATCCCTTCGCCCAATCTTGGATAGAGCATGCCGCCAGGCACCACAAGCATCATTGTGGACATTCGTGGGCGATCAGTGGCGCGCCAAGAAGCAGACAAACGGTAGGCGATGACATCGAGCGCGCGACTCAGACTATCATGGGCGACTTCAAGGATCAGAGGATGACGATCTGGAGCCAATCATTCTTTATCGGCACGCGCCCCAAATATGTGCATAAGGTGGCGACAGCGATGAGGACGCAACGAATGCCTGTGCAAGCGGTCGCGGAGGCGGTCGGCCTGGGCCTGGACACGGCAGCAGGGAGAAAGAGAGTCACGGCGAAGGCTAAGCACCGAAGTAAGGCTAAGCACCGAGTAAGGGAGAAAGCCAGCGGCGTCGAGTTGCGGCCCTGGCTAGAGAACGCAACGGATTATGGAGCGCAGGAGCAGTACCACAAGCGGTATATGGACACCAAGCGTTCGGACTGGCACTACACGAGCTCCAACGACTCCGCAGAGATTCAAGTTGCAGGTGGTAAAGCTCGCGGGATGCGCCTCGCGACAACACTTGCGGTGGGGACGTGGACTGGCGGCCCTGGAATTGCAGCGCGCGTGGCAGGTATCAAGGAGTGGGTCAACATGTGGCAGCGTTGCCCGGAGATGCACCCCAGGGTCGTCAAAGCGCGGCCTGTCATCCGCGCGAGACTGGTCAAGCTGGGGCCGAAGAGGTGGCGTGGCGCATGCGGACCAGCGGGGGCTGTGCAGGTGACGTTCCTGGACGTGGGTTGGTACGCTCCAAGGCAACTGCGTGGTCTCGGCCAGTCGGCGAAGATGATGATCTAGCAGAACAATGGGATCTACCATCGGCTTTGGACGGCAGCTTCGAGCAGACAGGGTGCTTCCTTCAGTTCGTGGGCGACTTCGAGCACGACACAAGAGGGCAACTTTGGCGATTGGCAGCAGCGCACCCAAACGGAGAAAGACTGGAAGGAGGAGATGATGCATGGCAAATTCGGGCAGAGCAGCGCCGTTTCGAGCAGAAAGGCCACCTAGACATGATCGGCTTGAATATCACGGTGGTCTCAGGCGGGCAGCGGCACAAGACTCGAGCGGCAGAACAGGGGCACCTTCTGGAGAGCAAGCTGCGCCGCAGGTGCAAGGGGGCGGACGGGGCGCCCATGCGCAGAATCTGGCTCTGCCCGAGGAACACAGGCCACGAGGATTTCGCAAAGACTGAGTCCTTGTTGCCCGCTGCCATGGCGCAGGCGGAATCGCAGCCTGTTTTCTGGCCGCGAGGACTGCCGCCAGCCTCTCTCGCCCATTCGGTTTTTCATGATTGGGAACTCGAGGGGGGGGGGGGGGGGAGTTCGGTTTGGTGGTTTTGGGGGCTGGAGGGCGTGCAGATTGAACGGTGTGGCCCGCATTTTTGGCGACGGCTCAGGGGGCAGATTTTCGCTGGACCCTCGTCGCCGCCGATGTGGGGCAGGAGTAGCAGCTATCAGTTTTCATGGCGGAGAGTGGGAGGTCAGTCGCGCCCTCGCTGTACCTCTCTCAGGTAGTAGGCAAACGGTTCCCCGATCGGGGGGTCTAGCTTTTGCGGTGGCGCTTGAAGAGTGCCTCACTGATTGTACTTTTTTCGCGAACCATCGGGCTGTCGCTAAAACCCGGCGAAACCGCTTCGAGCATCCGGAAGCCACGGGTCCCAATGAGGACCTTTGGGCCCGCGCTAGAGTCGCTTGGCAGGTTCACCCAGATCGAGAAATTAATGTGGCGCGGGCAACCTCACATTTAGATGGGGCCCCAGAGCTGCTGAACACTCTTGAGCAGGTTTTTTTTTCACCTGCTGGCGATGCTGCGGCTGATATCTGGGCGGGAGTCGAGGCGGGGCTGGCGTTGGGGCGCGGGCTGGTGGGGGGGAGCCTTGATATGGGCCGAATCGGTTCAAGTGCGCACTTGGTGCGCACAAGAGCTAGACGAGCGCTCGCTTTGGCCGCTTCGGCTGAGGCGGGAGAGCGCGCCAGCAGAGCCCCAGCAGTAACGAAGCCCTCAGGAGGTGATCATCAAAGCCTCGTCTCACCAGCTCGAGAAAGTAGGTGGCAAGTGGAGATGCTCGCAGTGTGGACTGATTGTCACAGGGTCCAGATGTGTGCGTTTCTCGGCTTCCCCATGTTCTGCCCCCCCCCCCCCCCCCCCCCCCAAATAAAAAGAAGCCCAGAGGGCCCTGAGTTCAAACCAATGAATGGAGTTGACCTCGAGATCCACCCGTCTCACTCAATCGCGTTTGTTGATCAGTGGTTTCTTCCGATTTGCTCGCCGTGCGGGAGGTGTGCTACGGTGGACTCGAGGCGCCTGCTGAGAAATCTGACGGTCTCACCCCGAACTTGGTCGAGAATCTGCGAACATGGTTTCGGCTTGTTTCCTCGGCGGGGAGGCCCCCCAAGAGCCATCGTGATGGCCGTGGCTCAGAGAGGTGATCGTCGTGTCGTGTCGGCCCACGAGGCGAGGGGGAGTGCGCAGCCAGAGCCAAAGGGGGCCCCCGCCGAGCCTCCTGTCGTGGCCCGTGCCAGCAATGACGGGGGAGATCGTGGGCAGTTGCGTAAGTTTGCCAAGGAGCTTCGGGCGCAAACGAATATTCAGATATTGTTGGCGGCGGCGTGAGGACTGGGCCACGCAGGAGGATTCAGACGCTTCGGGCGGACAGCAGACTGGAACCAGGGTGGAGTGTAGGACGACAGTCCGCGAGCATAGAGTTCAAATTATCCCGGCAAAGCAACCTAACAGCGATGTGTAGAAGCATGGCTGGAAACATTGCCTGTGGTATTCATGTAAGAGTGCAGTTGTAGAATTCTGGTGTTCTCGCAGTCGCATTCGGATTCGCAGTGGCAGTCGCAGTGGCAGCGTCAGCGGCAGTCGCAGTGGCACTGCCAGTAGTTGCAGAAACAATAGCTACACTAGCAGCAGCAAGTGGTAACAGTAGTAGTGGCAGTAGTAGTAGTAGTAGTAGTAGTAGTAGTAGTAGTAGTAGTAGTAGTAGTAGTAGTAACAGTAGTAGTAGTGGTGACACACTAGTAACAGTAGTAGTAGCAGTAGAAGTAGTAGTGATGGTAGTAGTGGTAACAGCGAAGTAGTAGTTGCAGCGTGTGGAGTGAACGAGTAGGAGTGATGGAAGCAGTGGTAGTAGCAGTAGAGAATAGTCCAAAACACGTTTGGGTTTGGAAGGCCCTCCGCCTCCGCGATGCGAGTCTTTGTTGTGGCTTCGCTCTCCGCTTGCTTGAAGGCCTGGAGCTCGGCGTCCTGCTCCGGGGAGAACTGGTTGGCCTTCCGTGCTTTCCGGGCTGTCTTTGCCAGCTGCCGCTCTGCGAGGCTACGCCCGGCATGCTCCTTCGGGTGGCGGCCGAGGTCTAGCACTTGCTGCATGGGCTCCTCGGTCTTGTCTCGCTTTTGCGGCATGAGCTCCTCGGTCTTCTGCTTCCGCTTGAGCTCCTCGGTCTCCGTCCGCTGATCAGCGCAGCCCAGGGCCCGCAGTTCATGCAAAATGTCTTTGGGGATGCGGTCGCGATGGTCCGAGAAACGTTTGGCCAACTTGTTTTCGGCCCGTTCTTGTTCGGACGCTTCTTTATTTCGCTTCGGTATCCGGCCGAACTGCTTCGCGTGCTCGACGAGCGTTTGCAGAGGACCGCTCAATGCAGCACGCTGAGGAGCAGCGCTGTTCCCTGCCGCAGGCTGAGGAGCGCCGCTGTTCAATGCAGCAGGGTCAGGAGCACCGCCGCCAGACCGAGAACTATCAGCTTGTCCTGGCGTTAAGGTGTTCTGTAGGCGCTGCGAGGTTCCTTTGAATGGAAATCTTCGAAAGCAGGGCTGTAGCCAAGAAGGCTACGGGGGCGATGATGATGATGAAGCTGATGAGTCTTGGAAGTCTGGGAAGTGGAAGAGCACGAAGTGGCGTACAGTTGGCTCCGGGCATTCAAAATGTGGCCCGGGAGTAAAAAGTCCTGGGAAGTGGAAGAGCACGAAGTGGCCTAGAGTTGGCTCCGGGCATTCAAAATGTGGCCCGGGAATGGTGTTTTTGGAAGTCCAAGAGCACGAAGTGGCCTACAGTTGGCTCCGGGCATTCAAAATGTGGCCCGGGAGTGGTGTTCTGGGAAGTCCAAGAGCACGAAGTGGCCTACAGTTGGCTCCGGGCATCCAAACTGTGGCCCGGGAATGGAGTTCGGCGAAGTCGAAGAGCACGAAGTGGGCCTGCAGTTGGCTCCGGGCATTCAAAATGTGGCTCGGGAATGGAGTTCTGGGAGGTCGAAGAGCACGAAGTGTGCGACTGTTTGCTTAAAACGAGCCCGGCCCTGAGCCCAGCCCTCGCTGTCCGGATGCCGCCCAGACCTCCCTTCTGAGTCATCAGATGCTCTCTTTTGACATCACTAGAAACCTATCAGTCTTCGCTGTTAGGTAAAAAAAGAGTCCTCCCCTCCTCCTCTTCCCCTCCTCTTCCCCTCCTCCTCCTCTTCCTCCTTTTCCTCCTCTTCGTCCTCCTCCTCCTCTCTTTCCCCCCCCGTCGCCTCCTCCGAAGATTGCATGCGTGTCGCGCCGCCCCCTTGCACGTGCCCATGCTCCGAGAGCGGCCGAAATCGTTCTAGGGCGAAGAATGGAATGACGACTTGCCAAACCACCCCAATCCAAACCGAAGGTCCCGGACCACCCCTAAGCCCAAACCGCCCCATCCCAACCAACTCAAACGAATTTCTCGATGGTCCGGAACCCCCCCACTGGAATTTGGCAGGCCCAACGGCTACTTCGGGATGGGTCGGGGTGCCGTGGTGCTTGGTCGGTATTCGGAGGAAGACAAGCGTCAAGCCGTGGCCAAGCGTGGACAAAAGGAGCACGGAGTCGGATGGCGACAGAGCGGCACAACAGGACGCACAGGCCACCTGGTTCACGTCGTCGACGGGAATGCACGGCCCGCAAGGCGCACGTCGTCTCGCTCGCACCGACCTCCTGTCCCTCTCTTCGGAGCTCGCCGTCAACACGCTGTAATCCTGGAGCCCCCCCCCTCTTGCCCTCCCCCTTGCCCTCGGAACCCCCTGTCGCCCTCCTGGAGCTGTTGCTTTGCCCTCCCTGGCGCCATCAGGGAACCCTCCTCCGTGCCATTGGGCCCGTCCCTTCGGAACTCGCCGTCGCCACGGTGGAAACCTGGACCCCTCCTCCTTGTCATCGGTCCCCCCTTCCCCCTTCCTCCCTCCACCCTCCTCCCCCACCTCCTCCACCACCTCCTCTTCCTCCCCTCCTCCTCCTGCTCTTCCTCCTCCTCTTCCTCCATTTCCTCCTCCTTTCTCCCTCCCCCTCCTCCTCCTCCTCCTCCTCCTCCTCCTCCTCCTCTCCTCCTCCTCCTTTTCCTCCTCCTCCTCCTCCTCCTCCTCCTCTCCTCCTCTTTCCTCCTCCTGCTCCTCCTCCTCCTCCTCCTCCTCCTCTCCTCTCCTTCTCCTCCTCCTCCCCCCCCCCCCTCCCTCTCCTCCTCCCTCCTCCTCCTCCTCCTCCTCTTCGGGCTCGCCGTCGCCACGCTGGAAACCTGGACCCCTCCTCCTTGTCATCGGACCCCCCTCTCCCCCTTTCCTCCCCGTCCCTCCTCCCCCACGTCCTCCACCAACTCCTTTTCCTCCCTCCTCCTCCTCTTCCTCCTCCTCCTCTTCCTCCTCTCTCCTCCCTCCTCCCTCCCCCTCCTCCTCCTCCTCCTCCTCCTCCTCCGTGCTCCCCCCTCCTCCCCCTCCTCCTCCTCCTCCTCCTCCTCCTCCTCCTCCTCCTCATCCTCCTCCTCCTCCCTGCCCCCCGCCTCCTCCTCCTCCTCCTCCTCCTCCTCCTCCTCCTCCTCCTCCTCCTCCTCCTCCTCCTCTTTCTCGTCCTCCTCCTCCTCCTCCTCCTCCTCTTCCTTCTCCTCCTCCTCCTCCTCCTCTTTCTCCTCCTCCTCCTCCTTCTCCTCCTCCTTCTCCTTGGCGCGTTCCGCGCACCAGGGAGGGGGTTGCAGCGCCGTCCCGAGAGACCTGGGCGAACCTTCGACCAGTAATGTCCACGCAGGTTTTGTTTTCTCTCCGGCTTGCTTCGCACCGCCCCGTCCCCCCCCGCCCGGCTCCTGGGCTTTGCAGGCAGACCCGCAGCTAGAGCTCCCAAAAGATCTGACGCTGATAAACAATTACCCCAGTGCGACCCTACCTAGAAGCTGGAGCCCCTAGGAAAGCAGCAGTAGTTGTTGTGCTATGCTATGATGTGCCATGCTATGCTGCGCTATGCTATGCTAGTCTATGCTATGCTGTATTGCGCTATGTGTTGATATGTTATACTAAGCTATGCTATGCCATTCTGAGCTTTGCTATGCTAAGCTATACTATGGTATGATATGATATGATATGCTAAGCTGCGCTATGCTATGCTATGATGTGCTATGATATGGTATGAACTGCTATACTATGATATGCTATGCTGCGCTATGATATGCTATGCTATGCTATGCTATGCATGGTTATGGTATGCTATGCTATGCTATGCTAATGCAGCGCTGCGCTATGCTAAGCTAAACTAAGCTAAGCTAACCATCTAGGCAGAACCTGGGTAGGGAATTACACCCATGCTATGCTGCGCTATGCTGTGTTATGCTGTGCTATGCTATGCTGCGCTATGCTATGCTATGCTATGATGTGCTGCGCTGCGCTATGCTGTGCTACGCTATGCTATGCTATGCTGTGCTCTGCTATGCTAAAGCTCGGCGAAGCTAAGATGAAGGTAACCAAAGCTAAGATAAACCTGATATAAGATAAAGCTAAGCTAATCTAAGATGAACTCAGATGAGCTAAGATGAGATAAGCAACGCTAAGCTAAGGGGACGCAACTGGGGGAACCACGGGGCGGATGCCGGGGGAACCGCCCGGGGCGTGTTCCACTGCCCGGCCCTTTACGCATACACAGCAAGAACCCTTCTAGGCAAAGCCTAGGTAGGAAAGCAGCAGCACGACAGACTGCGACTGGAGCTCTGGAACACAGCCTTCTGCCGGATGTTTTGAGCTCGATCGATCCGTAGAGGCACCGGGGCCCAGCACCACGCGAAACACTGCCCGGCGAGAAGCAGCTGCGGCGCCCAGATCTCGGGGATCCTTGCCTTCGGAGAGCGCGCAGGTGGTCGGTGTCCACTGCAGCGCCGCTCCAGTCCGCAGGTGGGCTTCGTCGACGAGCAGCTGCGCGACGTGGCCGCGGCCGTGTCCTCGCTCGACCGTGTGCTGCTGATCCCCGCGGGCCGACGTGCCGGGGCTGCCCCGCTCGCGCCGAGGCTCGCCAGGCCATGGCGGTGGGGCGGGAGAGGAGGGCAGCAAGAGCAATTGTCCGACGAAGGCATCTATACACCACCACCGTGCCAGACCAGGGCCATCCTGGGCCGTGGGATGGTGTATAGACCCTCCTGGCTCGGCCAGGAGGGCGTATACACCATCCTAGGGCCCAGGATGGCCCTGGCCTGGCACGGTGGTGGTGTATAGATGCTTTCTGCGTAAATTGGATTTGAGGGACCTGTTTTCCACCACCACCACCAGAAGTTGGAAGGGGGGATGAGGTGGAGGATGAGGAGGAGGAGGAAGAGGAGGAGGAGGAGGAGGTGGAGGAGGAGGAGGACCCCCTTCCCCCTCCTACTCATAGTATTGGCGCTGGGAAGCAAGCCCACCAAGATTCGGTAGCAAATCATGTGAGCCTTGTGCTCCCTCACGTTTCTGTCTTTCGCGTCGATTAGCGTCTGGGAGTCGATGTGAGTTAGCGCCGATGTAGCGTCGGTGAGTGTCGATTTCGCGTCGATTGGCGTCGATTCGCAAGAGCCGGAGGTTCCAAAGGGTTGCCACCGAAGGAGGAGAGGTCAGGGGCAACGCTAGGGCGGGACAGGCTCAGGGGAGGATGCGGAGGCCC
>CAUYUJ010015551.1:17500-65000 GCA_963575745.1 Prorocentrum cordatum | reverse complement strand
GAACCTGTCGCCACTTTCGAGGCCTGCTGTGATCCCCGTTTTCGAAGTGGCTAGGAGTGCTCAGGAATTGTAAATCATCAGCTTTATCAAGCCCTTTTCCTGTAGCCAGTGTCCTGCGAGTCTCCCGAATTCCGTCTGCAGACATATGTAACCCTCGCTCCGTCATCGCCCCCTTATAAAGTATCCTAAACTATTTGCGCCCCGCTTTTGCGCAGGGGTTGGGTACGTCGCCAGGGTAATTTTTAAAGGAGGGGAAGAAACACACAGACACAATGAATCGTCGATCCCCAGGAAAAGACAGGAAAGTATGGGAAGTGGTGGGGGAGACAAGAACTCAGAACATATGGGACAAAATATTGGGGACTATTTTTCTTTGTGTGTGTGTATGTATTTGTGTGTCTGTGGGCCCCTTCATTCTTGTCGCCATGGCCAGGTCCGCTCCGGCAAGGCGGGTCGGAGGGCGGTCCAGGTGCTCATGTTGAACCGACCTGGGCTGGGCGAGGAGGAGGAGGAGGAGGAGGAGGAGGAGGAGGAGGAGGAGGAGCCGCTGTCGTCTCGGCTGGGCCGGCCCCCCTCAGACCTCTGGCTTCAAGCAGTGGCGAAGCGTCCCGGCTCGCCTGCTGCCCCACCAAGCAGTGTTCCAAAAACCTTTTGTGGCTCCCACGAAATTCGGGCCAGACGAAAGGGGGGGATTGGGAAAGGGGGGGTTACGAAATTTGCTGCATGCAGCTGGTTTCGGCCCCACCGAGGGGCCCATTCCTCGATACATGGGCGCCTCCGGCGCCGGGAGGCGCCGGGAAAATCAGCTACGTGAGCTGATTCTCACCCCCCCCCCCCCTTTGCTATCCCCCCCTTTCGCCCGACCCGAGAAATGTTCTTAGAACATTTCCGGTTGGGACTGTCTTGTTTTCACACATCGGATCTGTGTTCTAAGAACATTGCTTCTGTTCTTAGAACATGTTTGGGTTCTAAGAACATGTCGTGGTATGACTATAGGACTGCCGGGACGGTCGGTCCCTGCTCAATGGCTCCCTGCCCCCCGTCTTTTGTGAGCCGCCCTCCTCGTCCTGCCTGCACACCCTGGGTAGGGGGCCACATGCGAACCCTACCCCTACCCTTCACGATTTTGAGGGGGAGGGTGGGGCTCACTCCGCTCGGGAGTTCCCGAGCAAAGTGAACCCCCCCCCCCCCCTCAGAAAACGTGGGCGGTAGGGGCAGGGTTCGCATGTGGCCACCTACCCGTCCTCCGTCCTTTGTGAAGCCGCCGTCCTCGTCCTGCCTGCACACCTTGGGATTCGACGTCGCGAACAAACATACACCCTGCGAAATGCTTAAGAAATCATGGGTTAAGAAATTCATAGTCTCATAACTTGAATAAAAACCTAACATTTCCGTTAAACTCTTAGGATTTTCATTGAACAATTAAGAATAATCGAGACTCTGGCCGAAAACGTAAGTTTTCTTAAGCATCGCCATCGTAGAGGCAAGCGACCGCAGCCCTGGACCCCATCCTTCCGCTGCGCATCCCTAGCCGGATCGGCCCGCGGGGGTCCCAGTGCCCGACTCGAGGCGAGATCGCCGGCTGCGAGACAGCTGCAGCGAGACAGACCTCCTGCCCTGACAGGTCGATTAGTGAGTTGTCCGTTTTCTGTTCTCGAGAGGGCGCCGCGGCCGTCGTTTTCCAGGCTTGCGCCCGCCAGGTTTGGGCCCGAGGGCGTTTTCACTGAACCACGTTTTACGAAAGGGAGGTCTCTCCACTCCCGAATCTCAGGGCACCGTGTGCTCCTGGCCATGCGCGCCGCCAGCTGCTTGCTGGCCAGTGAGGCACGTGCGTGTGCGCCGATCACGGGCCCCAGATCGGCCTGGACAGCGTCGGTGAGGTGGCATCCGAGACATCGGATGTGACATGTGTTTCGATACATCCCGAGCCGTTCTCTTGGTGGTCCCGTGGCCCGGCGAGGGCTCCCAGAGGTCGGTGAGGTAGCATTGGCTGCCCGCCTGGCCTCCTCCTCCTCCTCCTCCTCCTCCTCCTCCCTCCTCCTCCTCCTCCTGTCCTCCTCCTCCTGCTCCTCCTCCCTCCTCCTCCTCCTCCTCCTCCTCCTCCTCCTCCTCCTCCTCCTCCTCCTCCTCCCTCCTCCATGTTGCATGTTGCACGCTATAAGTGGAATCCGTGCGCTTCACGGGCCCACAAACCAGCCCTATCGATATATACACTATGAGCTGGAACGCCCACAGCTCAGAAGCAATCTTCGTGGGACTACGTCGCGAGGGCTGTCGGCCACCGCTGCAGTCCTCGCGGCAGCTGGCCTCTGAGAAGTCTCGACTTGGCCTTCTTTCCCGTTCTTGTGAGGGGAGCACAGGGAGCGTTCAATTCAAAGGCCTTCGACGACCACCCCAAGGAAGACATGGAGGTGCGGGAGGTGTGTCCAGATCAAGGTCTTAGCATGATTCGGCTTGCATGGGTGGCTCAGCCAGGATTCCTTGGTTCCCTGAGTCTGGTACCTGAATCAGATTTTGCATCGCAGCCTCTCAGGGATCTCAAGACGGTGCTGCGCGTGGCCCCACTTTTTTGGAGCTTGGATCCGCCCTCTTTTCGTGGGGGCAGGGGACGGTGCGGGGAAAACATCCCAGACAACTCCTGAATGGCGGCTAGGCGGTGCTGGATCAGACAGAGCTATCTATCGGCCTCCAGCACGGTTCGGGTGACCCACTCGGGCAACTGAACGCGGGTGGTTGCGTCGCTTGCTATCTTGTTAGCCAGCTCATTTACCAGGAAGGCCCAGGGTTGGGTGTCATAGTCCCACAATTCGGATTCGGACGGGTGGGTCTTGGTTTTGTGAAACTCCACGGTCCCGTCAAGCCCCAGATGTGCCTCCCAAACACCTTGCCAGAGGTCAATATCGGTCCTATGTGTCCTCTGGGCCCCACTCAGAATTCCTCGATACACAGGCTGAATATGTCACGATCAAGATCTCACTAACAAGGTTGCGGAGGGCTTTGACGACCGCGTACAGCTCCCCGCGGTTGATGGTCTGCTTTCCTGGCAGGCCTCCTCGAAGTGCTCCCATGGTCTCTAGATCGGCATCTTTGGCTCCTAATCCCCATCCGATCCTCAGCCTCGGGTCCAGCGGGAATCGCCCTCCTCCAGCGTTGGTTTCCACATGGAAATTCCCCTTGATAGGGCCCCCTTGGACCAAGAAGTACCTTGTGGCTTCAATGGTGGCTCGGGGTGGGTGTTGTTCCAGAGCTCCTGTGGTAAACCCAGCTTGCTGCAATCCTCGTCTCCATGCCACTGGATACGACGGGAACTGCTCCATTGTTTTGGCCACCAGGTGCTGAGACTCGCTGATGACGGGGTCGGGGATTCGACTCAAGACAAGGCAGGTCCAGAAGCGGTGCAGGTCGTCCTCCACCGCCGCACTGCGTCTGAAACAGTGGGAGGGCTGGCAAGGCTTGCACTGGTGACCGCGGGAGTTGGTCCACATCGACCCTTTCCCGATGGCGCGCAGCGCCTTGGCCCGTGTGGGCTGGGCATTCCTCCGAAACTTTTGTCAGGCAACTTGAAACTGGTACGTGTCTATCCCACACGCAGCTCCCCCTCCAAGGTGAAACTTCGAGGCCCTCTCCCAGAGCGTCTGAGAGACATGAGTGCCGAAGGCCTCCATGAACTCGGCTTGCCCTTTGAGGTCCCCTGGAGGCAAGTTGTAGCGCTTGTCCCCAGGGAGCATCCATCCAGCCCCAGGGCCCCACCGTATGCACGTTGAGGTCATGGAGGGTGGCGATGAGGGGGGAGTGGAGGGGAGTGACCTTATTCCAGTGCGTCTTGCCTGCCAGCCGTTCAACTGTGGGGTACCATCTCTTGACTATGGTCTTATGCAACTCGGGCTGCTGGTTGACACACTCTAATCAGGCGCACGTAACACCTGCGCAGGATCTTCCTGCTGTTGGCCTCGAGCTGACAAAGCAAAGCCTCTTGTGGTGCATCCGTGTCTGGGAGCATAGCCTAGTCCTCGCACGAGCCTGCCACGGACCTGCTTGAGATCGGACGTCCTCTCCTCCTCCCTCCCTCCCTCCCCCTCCCTCTTCCTCCTCCTCCTCCTCCTCCTCCTCCTCCTCCTCCTCCCCCTCCTCCTCCTCCTCCTCCTCTTCCTCCTCCCTTTCTCTCCTTCCCCCTCCTCCTCCTCCTCCTCCTCCTCCTCCTCCCCTCCTCCTCCTCCTCCTCCTCCTCCTCCTCCTCCTCCTCCTCCCCTCCTCCTCCCCTCCTCCTCCTCCTCCTCCTCCTCCTCCTACCTCACCTCCTCCTCCTCCTCCTCCTCCTCCTCCTCCTCCTCCTCCTCCTCCTCCTCCTCCTCCTCCTCCTCCTCCTCCTCCTCCTCCTCCTCCCTCCTCCTCCTCCTCCTCCTCCTCCCCCCCTCCTCTCCTCCTCCTCCTCCTCCTCCTCCTCCTCCTCCTCCTCCTCCTCCTCCTCCTCCTCCTCCTCCTCCTCCTCCTCCCCTCCTCCTCCTCCTCCTCCTCCTCCTCCTCCTCCTCCCTCCTCCTCCCTCCCCCTCCCCCTCCTCCTCCTCCTCCTCCTCCTCCTCCTCCTCCTCCTCCTCCTCCTCTTTCTCCTCCGGGGCCAGAGGTGGAGCAGGACGAGGGCTCCATCGTCCGCGGCGTGGCGCTGTGTGCCGTCATCGAGCTGCAGCAGGTGCAGCTCCTCCGCGCGCTGGAGGGCATCATGGACTCCTCCGCCGGGGGGCGGGGGGGCCCAGGCGGCCCCCTCTGCGTCGTGGCGAAGTCACGAGATCGTCGTGGCGCCAGGGGGAGGAGGGACGTCGCGGCCGTCATTTTTGCGGGTCCAGGTCCGTCGGTTTCGGTCCCATGCCGCTTTCACTAAAGGGAGGTTTACTGAAGGGAGGTCTGTCCACCGCCGAAGATCGTTCAGCCGATTCCCACCGGGGCTGCCTCCTCGAAGCAGTGGCGAAGCGTCCTGGCTCCACTGGTAGGCATGCCAGACACAATGCTCTGAGAGCCAGTTGTGGTTTTCACGATATGTTCTCAGAGCATGTTTCTGGCTGGGTCTGTCTTATTTTAACACATCGGGCTTATGTTCTAAGAACACTGTCTCTTCTTGGGACGTTTTGGGGTTCTGGGAACATTTCCTGGTAGGACTATAGGAATGCCTGACGGTCGGTCCCTGCTCATTTCCTCCTCCTCGTCCTCCTCCTCACCCTCCAGTGTCCAAGCGCACCCCTTCCCAACTGCAGAGCAAACTCTGGGACGAAGCCTGCGACTGCCGCGCGCCGCTCGAGGTCCCTGGGTTCACCCCGGTCGGCGTGTGAAACTCGGGTCGGGCGAAAGGGGGGGATTGGGAAAGGGGGGGTTACGAAATTTGCTGCATGCAGCTGGTTTCGGCCCCACGGAGGGGCCCATTCTTCGATACATGGGCGCCTACTGGCGCCCGGAGGCGCCGGGAAAATCAGCTACGTGAGCTGATTCTCAAACCCCCCCTTTGCTATCCCCCCCTTTCGCCCGACCCGAGAAACAAATGGCTCAGTGCAATGGACAGAGATGGGAGTGGCAGGGTCAGTATGTTCAAGGTCATTCTACACGAGCGCCCAGGATCACCATCATCATGATGAGCATCGTCATCATCATAATTTATAACTAGCATCACCTTCCCCGGGAAACTCGTTGATATCCCCGCCACACCCCCGAACTTGATTATTTGGGGGTGCAATTGTCTGGGGCACACGGTCATGTCTCATGTGGCACGAGCGCACCTGGCTTGGCCGTCTGCTTCTCTCTGTCCCCCTCCCTGTCTTCCCCTGTAGCCTTGCCCTCGAACAAGATTGCAGAGACTAAGACTTTCAGAGGTCCGCGCGCGCGCGCTGGACCCCCTGGGGCGGTGCCTCCGGCGCCGCCGTTGGTACGCTCCGCACGCCAGAGAGGGAAGTTCTGCCCCAATCGAACAATTTTAATCGAAACTCCAAAAGTGTGTGTGGCAGATTATGTTGATTCTGACCAGCCCGACACATTCCCGTATTCCTAGTATTGGCTTGGATTTATCTACCTTCTCTCGGTGCTGATCTGAGTTATTCCCTCAGCACCTGGGGGCGTATACCTTCTATTGTAATCACCTTGGGCTTTCCAATCTTGCGGATCGGGATCATCGTTGAACGTCTTCAAGTCGTCAACACCATTGCTCGTGCAACCATCCCGCCCTCCAACCCACAGGCTTATCGGCAAAGCTCATATGACCATGATCTCAGCAAGCGCATGGGCGCGTGAAACTTCACCGCAATGTCCGCCCCCTGACCGCGAAACGGTGATAGCGATGGAGACGACCACGACGCCAACGACGATGGCGATCACGGTGGTGGTGAGGCTGATGCGGATGGCGATGACGTTGGAGACGGGGACGAGACGATGTCGATGATGACGACGACGATTGTGATGGTGATGAAGCTGGCGGTGGTGATAACGATGATAAGCTCGAAGCCCCGTCAGGACCACCGCTCGACGGCCCGCTCGCTGTCGGAGGCCAGGAGGAGGAGGAGGGGGAGGAGGAGGAGGAGGAGGAGGAGGAGGAGGGGAGAGGAGGAGGAGAGGAGGAGGAGGAGGAGGGAGGAGGAGGAGAGAGGAGGAGAGGGTAGAGGAGGAGAGGAGGAGGAGGTGAGGAGGAGGAGGATGAGGAGGAGGAGGAGGAGGAGGAGGAGAGGAGGAGGAAGGAGGGAGGAGGAAGGAGGAGAGAGAGGAGAGAGGAGGAGGAGAGAGGAGGAGAGGAGAGGCAGGGGAGGAGGAGGGGATGAGGAGGAGGGAGGAGGATGAGGCCCACTGCGGGGCCGTGTGGGACCGGGTGGACGCGACCTGCAAGGGCTGTGGTGGACGCGGGCGAGCTGGAGCAGGCGCCCGCGGCTGCCCGCCTCCCTCGCCCCCCCCTCCTCCTCCTCCCCCTCCCCCTCCTCCCCCTCCTCTCCTCTCCTCTCTCGCCTCCTCCCTCCTCCTCCTCCTCCTCCTCCTCCTCCTCCTCCTCCTCCTCCTCCTCCTCCCTGCCTGTCTCGCAGGGGACACCTCGGCACCGCCCAGGCTCCTTGCTGCTCGTGCTCGTGTCGGGGGCGGGCGCTTGTCGGACCACGCCGCCAGGGGGAACGCGAGGCTAGAGGACGTGCGGGGCGGTCGGGTCGGACGTGCATTATGTCGGGCGTGTCTCCCTACAGGGGGATTTTCGACGGAAAAAAAAACAATGCCCCAACATGCACCAAAAAGGTCAAAAGATACTCAACAAATAGTCCCCAGACGATTTATTGGAACATGTTTTGACTGCTGTTGGGGGTATGTTTCATTTTTCGTCGAAACTCCCCTTGTAGGGGGACAGGCCCGATGTCAGGCTAGAAGAAATGCATGCGGGTCGGTCGGGTCGGACGTGCACCTCCAGCATCATCACATAGTGCTACACAGCCGTGACAAACAGTTTCTTCGATCTGCTATGGTGAAGATTTCTCCCATCCCAGAGCAGTTTCCGACCCCGGAGACGTGAATAACTGTGTTACCCCAAAACGGGATCGGAAACTACTCCGCGCCAAACCATATGAATTACCGAGCGGGATGCGATTGCGCGCGGAGTAGTTTTGGCAGAACCACTCCGAACTGTTCCGCACGAGCGCGCCATTCCAAACGGCAAATTGAAAGAAACTGTCGCCACGGCGATGTAGCACGTCCTCCTGCGCCCCCCCCCAGCGGCACAGGCACGTAGACTCTCGGCGCCCCGCGCGCGCATTTCCTCCTGGGCTCGCGCCTTGGCGCGCCGAGGGCAGGCGGCCACCGCCGCGACGAGGAGGAGCGAGGTCCAGCGGGCCGAGGCCCTGGCCAGGGCTGGAGGCGACCAGCTTGTTTGATCCGCGGGTCGAGAGCGAGCCCCTTCTGGTCGAAGCCAAGCGGGCCGCGCACAGCTCTAATCAACAGAGGAAGGAAAACAGACACGGAGGGGCCTCACTTCAGAGGCCATGATCTGGGAAGGAGGCGACCAACACGCGGCCGCGCGACCAGGCCAGGCCCCCCCCCGACCCCGCGGCGGCCAGCAGCGGCCGCGGCCCCTTGCCACAGCAGCCTGCACGGCCGCCCCAGAAAAGCGCCGCTTCGGCGGCCAGCGGCGAGGGCACCCCCCAGCACGTAGGCGGCTGCATTACTCTCGGAGAACAGGGAGGAGCTTTCGGGGATCCGCGCGGGCTCCTCGCGTCGGCGCCGAGCCCCCCTCCCCATGGGCGCGCGGGGGGCACCCGGGGCGGCGCCCCCGGACCCGCGCGGAGCTCCGAGGAGCCCGCGCGGAGCTCCGGGCCGAGCGCTGCTTTCTGTGCCGTGCTGGGTTCCTCCAGCTCCGCTTCTGCCCCCAAGGACCCCGGGACCAACGACCCAGACCCCCTCGAGTCATGAAAAAATCATGACGGCAGGTTTTTCGCTGTTTTCGGCATCTGGGGGCCTTTACCGGCCCTCGGGGCCGTCAAAAAACGACTCAGGAGGAAAAACCGGTCCCGGGGAATGGGTCCAGACCGCCGGGGATCGACGTCATGAAAAAATCATGGCGTCGGGGGTCTGGGGAGAGCAACCCAACAAGAGCAACCCACTCCTGTGGTCTCCAGGAAAGGTTCCTAGAGAACACTTCTGGCCGGGACTGTCTTGTTTTGGCGCCGCGGGCCTATGTTCTAAGAACCTTGTTTTTTTGTTTGTTCTGGGAACATTTTTTGTGGCTTCTAAGCACACTTCGTGGTGGGACTATAGAACTGCTGGGACGGTCGGTCCCTGCTCAACCCCACTGGGAGCTCTGGGAGCCGGGTGCGAGCGCTCCAAGATTCAGGGGGGGGGGGGGGAAAACACGTGCAGACGCAATTCCTCGTCGACGACCCCGGAAACTTTGGGGAAACTATGGGAGGGGGGGGGGGAGACAAAAACCCAGAAACGACGGGAAACTATGTTTATATATATGTATATATATATATATATATATATATATATATGTACAACATGTGTATTAATTTGTGTGTCCCCGGGCCCCAGGGCTCCGAGGAGGGGGCGCCGGGGGGGCGCGCGCCCGTGGGGGCCCGCGCGCGCGCCCCTGCGGGCCCGCGGGGCTCCCGCGCTCGGGGCCGCCCCGGGCGGCGGCCCCGGGGCGCGGCGGCGCGGGGCCTCCCCCGCGGGAGGCGCCGAGGGCCCCCCCACTCTGTGAAGGGGCCCTGCGGGAGGGGAGCCCCTTTAAAAAATAAAAGATCTTAAGAAAAAGAATGATACCGGAGAAAAAAACCCAATCAGGGCCAGAGGGGCTATACAGGGCTATTGAGCTATGGGGCTACAGAGCCATATAGGGCTATATAGAGTTGTAGGGCTATGGGGCTATTGGGCTATAGGACTAAATATCGTGCACCCCCGGGCCGTAGTCGTAGTCGTTACTCCCGGCACCCCCTAGGGCCCCCCCGGGCACCCCCGGGCACGCCCGGGCGCCCCCGGGCACGCCCGGGCACCCGGGCACCTGGGCACCCGGGCACCCGGGCACCCCCAGGCACCCAGGCACCCGAGCGTGCACTGAAAATCGGCGGCGAACCTAACCTAACCATATGAATCCGCTAGGACCCCTACAGAGGCAAGCTCTGATTGGGGAAATACACACAAATAACAGGATCCCCTATATTTCCCCATGTTTTCTAGGTTTCTGTCTTCCCCCCCACTCCCCATATTTCCCCATATTTTCGGGGAGTCGACGATTATTAATTGTATCTGTGTGCTTTTTCCCCTCCTTACCTATGGGATCTCCAGGCGCCAAGTGCGAGCGCCCCAAGATGCCCCCCCCCCCCAGGCGCTGGCACTTGGGGGGCCAAGAGGGGCGGATGTCCCCCCGAGGCCCCGAGGCCACGGGGATGCCCGAGCGTCTCCTCCCCAGGGGGGAACACCGCGCACGGCGTGGGCACAGACTCCCGGAGGCCCGCGCGGATCTCCAGCAGTTTGTGCTTGTGGTATGTGTTCCTCCTCCTCCTCCTCCTCCTCCTCCCCGTCCTCCTAGCTGCCATCTCCTCCCAAACCCACATCCAGCAGCGGCAGCGACCCCCTAGCTCCCAGAGAGATTTAGCGTTCACTCACCTTATACCAGCCTGGCTCGGCCTCCGATGCATCTGGCGAGCCTATACAGGGGGCTGATGGTGGGCCTCCTGCGCGTCGCCCTCTACAACCCCCTCTCCCTTGTACCCGCAGGCCGCCTGCGGGAGATCGCGGAAACCCTGAACTGCGACCTAATCATGCTGCCAGGGACAAGGGTGAGGGAATGGACAGGCCGTGATTTTCACACTGAAGATATTGGTGACAAGTTTACAGCGATCCACTTCGGCTGGCAGAGGGCTCCTCTCAGTAACAACAGTGCGGGGGTATGCATAGTACTTGGACCACGATTGAAGCGACAACATGTGTATGCAGTACAGGCAGGACCACGAAGTATTGCAGACAGATATGGAGAAATCAGAATTAAGAGCGGACATATCGATTTAACGGCTATATGTGCGTACCCCCCACCTATATATGCCACGACAGTTATGAAACATGTTCGACACCGACTAAAACTAACCCGAGCGAGAAGTACGCCTATATGTGGTTTGGATATAATTTCTGGATTTGGGCTCTGGGAGGACGGCACCCCAGTGGATCTCGACCAGGACCTCCTAGGGCCCCATCACCTTCGACCAAATGGACCCGCAGGCGAATTTTTTTCGAATATGCTCCTCGATCTCGGAATGATGTCACCAGGGACTTTCTGGCCAAAAGCAGGACCCACGTACTTCGGGGCCCAGGGAGACGCATCAACGTTGGACATCTTCGCCATTCCAAAAGGTCTTGGGCCAGGGATTCGCCACTGTAATGTCGCATGGCAAGCAGGTCGAAGTCTCCAGCTGATCCCCAAGAGCGCCCCCCGCGACCGCGTCCCTGTCGTCTTGGAAATGCAATATGAGCTCCCCATCCCGACACCTCTGGCACCGAAAGCACGATGGGATTTTCAGAAGCTTTCCACGGCGCTTCAGACGGGCACCGGTAGAGAGGATTTTCATCATGAGTTGGAGACAGCTACGCTGGCACAATCAGATTATTTCAATGAGTGCACCACGAACCATCAGCACACGGATGACTTCTACGACAAGTGGGCGGAGATTGTACAGCAGATCGGACTTCAACATTTCGCACTGGAGAATAGATCTACCGACACAGCGGAACATCGGCTTCAACAAGAACGAGTATCCCTGGTTAAACAACGCAAGATTTACAGACTCGAGGCAGCAGAGCACTGGAATGCATATGGACACCTTCCTGATTTTACGGATGAGTGCCTTGGCGTTTTGGCTAAGACCAAGCGCATCTCATGCCAACTCCGACGTTGGGCTCGACGGCGTCGAGCGGCGCGCCGCGAACGCCTACATCAAGAACTGCGTGAGGCACGAGCTTTGGGCCAGCAGGCTGAAGTACACAAGCTTGCACGCCTACTCTCTGGACGATCAACAGGTGTGAAGAACCGACGTTATAATATTATTTCTTCTTATAAGCCGTCGCTGGAAGAACTGAAAGGACATCTCGCGCGACGCGGATCCGATGGGGGCATGGAAGCGACACATATTCCCGATTTGAATCTCATGCTTCGCGACTTCCTCTCGGAGGAACCACCCATCATCAAGCGTCGCAACACTAGCGTGGAGATCACCGCCTCTGTCATGGTCCGACAAATGATTTGGAAGTTAAGACGAGCCCGTGGCCGGCGCTGTGGGCCGAAGTGGAGTGTACCATCGGAACTGGCATTAATAGTACTTGCACCTGGACATCTTTCGAAGCAGCGATATTCCAAGTTCGGCCTGGGGCACGGCGTCGCCTCTGTCCATCGCGACGCACCAGATGAGCGACAAGGATTTGGCCATCAAGGGCAGGCTTCGCCGCCGACTGTCGCCGCGACCCCCGGCTGGTTACCCCAGGCCCAGGACAAACAACATCAGGACCAGGCCCCCAACTCGGAGGCTGACAGGCTACCTCTACGTTGGACCACCGCCGACGAGGATGACGCTGACCCATTCGCAGAGATCGACAACCTCGATTACGACACACATGCAGCGGAATCGGAAGCACCAGCCGAGCCTCCTCTTCCTCCTGAACCTCGGACAGGGCAGCCAACTACGCTCTACTCAGGACGGGAAGCCTCAGAAGATCAACGAGCCCCTGACGGACGTGAACACATCTTTGCCACAACAGCTGAGATGACGAGAGCACGCCTGGAGTTTGAAAATATTCTGATTCGGTCCTTCGAGGTAAGGCAGCTCCCCACCAAGTCTAGTATCACTGAGGGGATCCTGCTTGACAAGTCTAACGGCAAGTCTAACATGTTTAGCCAGAGGATAGTACATTTATCAGATGTGTTTTGGAAATATTGGTATTCAGTACTATACAGCTGGGGGGATAAAGATGAGGCATATGACAAATCGTTTTCGGGGCGATGGCATGGATTTCTGAAGTATCGGAGGAGGGAGGGGGCCATACTAGTACAACTACGACTAGGCTGGTCTCTGCGAAAAGCCAGGATCCCCCATGTATGCGAGCTTCACGACATGACGAACGCTTTCTTATGTCCATCCACGGAGGATCTTTTAACCCATACCTCCGAAGTAATGGTGCGCGAGGACCTACAGGACTTCGCGAAGCAGCGCCTGATCAACAGTGTGGTTTTAATTGAAGTAGATAACAAGCCCGAAGCATTTATCACTAAGAATGGGGGGCTCCAAGGGTCATGTGAGGCACCTCGACAATTCGTCGGCGTCTTCGACCAGTGCTATGACGAAATCCTCGAGCTCGACGGGACCCCCATATATCTTTCAGGAGTTTTTGGCAACTCGGCTTTAGACTGTTCAATGGTAGGTTTTGCAGATGATTTATTTCGGCGACGCATTCTAGAAGATCCCTCGGCGTCTGAGGCTCTAGAGGCAATCCGAGAAGGCGACTCGAAGATGAATCAGGTCCTGGGAAAATGGCGCTTTCAGCAGAATATGCAAAAGAAAGACATCATACCCTGCCTGGGATCCACACGAGAAAACCGTCGCCTTCAGGAGATTTGCCCTGAGTCGTGTGGCACTGTTCGCAGTCATGCTAGGCATCTGGGAGCTCGACATCATATGAATGGCTCTAATGCTCCAGAGGTACAGTGCAGAATCCGCTCTATGCACGCGGGCTGGTCTGTCATAGGTCTATTTTGGCACGAGCGTGGTTTGCATCGACTTAAGCGCGAGCTCTTTCTTGGCAAAGTCGTGGAAAGTGGCATCACGGGTCTTGAAGCATTTGTCCTTAAGCCAGCAGAGTATCAGAAGATAGATTCCTGTACTGTAAGATACCTCAGAGTTCTATTGCGGGGTGCTGCCACTTCCTACGATGGGCCACACGTTCGCACACTTCGGAATTCAGAGGTGCTCTACAGATTTCGCATCCTCCCTGCTCGGGGGGAACTGGCGGTGCGCAGGATTCGGTGGCTTCAAGGCATGCTCACCCGCCGTCGCGCCCACAGCCAAACGATCGCGGCGATCTTCGGTCATTTACAGAAGGAGAGACCGACGCTGTTGCCAGACGGACAGCTCAGCATCGACGCGAATCCCTGGGCAAAAGAGTTTCATCGCAGCCTGTACCTTTACGAGGGGATCAGTGGGACCGAGAGTTTCTTCGAGGCTTGGGAGGCGGCTGGGTTTTCGTGGAAGGCCCCATTCGAACCCAACTCTGACTCGTTCCAGGAGTTTCTGAATATCGACCCCTCGATCTTGAGAGCAGCAGCGTTCACGGATTACGACAAATGGTGTACTCTATTCCCCGAAGTACATAACCCCGAAGCCAAAAGCGAACACGTATACACATGCATGATCACGGACCCCGAGGGAAACCCATGCGGCCTCCAGTTCGACACCTACAGGGCTCTCATGGGACACCAAACAAATGGACATAAGATGAACTATATACTTCATACTGGAGTCATTACGAATCAGTGCCCAAATTGTATGAGTATATTCAGAGATGTACACAATGCTCGCAAACATCTGAAACATTCTTATGGGTATGGCCGATGTCTAATGGGAAGAGCTCACATGTCGTGGGAACCCGAGCAGAAAGACGAATGGAACTGTCCTCTATGCCCGAGTTCCGTAGTGTTTCCATCGAGCATCGACTACTTTCGCCACCTGCAAGACGAGCATCTACCTAGACCTCTTCCGACACTATTTTACCATGCCTGGCGTCTTGGCGGCACTGACTGGATCAGCGGCGGGCTCGGGCGGAGACGGGGGCCAGGGCCTTCGCGACGAGAGGAAAAAAGGGTCGCATCGAGGGCGGCACGAAAGAGGAATCCAAGCAGATCGCCGAGCAGATCCCCGACAAGCAGAAGAAGCTCTTCGCACTCATGCTGAAGCAGATCCTCAGGCTCAGCCAGCAGTGCCGCGACATGTCAGGGGTCATCTTCGACACTCTCATCGCCCCGATGACGGTCGCATTCATTACGATGATGAGCGAACAGACCGTGGCCTACGCCGCCGAGACCAAGTCAAAGGGCAAAGAGCACACCCTCGGACCTCCGCATATATATATATATATATATATATATATATATGCGATGGGCGGGCTCATCAAGGGACTCCTGACGTACGGAGACAGTCTCGGAGCCCAGAACCACACCGACCTCGCGACAGCATGGAAGGAGTACGACGGGTACTCAGTCGAGCAGAAGTGCGAGCTAATTCTATTCTGCCGCCAGGACAAGGTCTTCCAGAAGGAACGTCGCAGGATCACCTTCGCCACCAGGGACGCGAAGTTCCGCCATACTCTCCTGGCCTGCCTCTCCCAAGTACCACAGACGACACGCAAGTACGGCAGAGCCCCAGCATCATTCATGGAGCGGGAGATCCAGACCTTCCTGGAGGCCCTACTGAAGTGAATCATCAAGTGCGAGCGGCTCTCAATTTACCTGAGATTGGTTTGAGCTCGGCATGGTCGAGCATTTTGATGACTGGTTCTCACGACCGCTCGGACATCATTTTGGAAATACCCGATATATGCGATTTGGTACGTGATACTCCCTCGAGACCAACGGGGGCCAGCTCAGCTTCGAGTTCTAGTAGGCCCGCGCCTGTGCCCCCGCCCACTCCTGTGAGTCATCTGCCTCCCCCTCCTCCTCCTCGCACTGAAAAGCAGATAGTGACTGAATATTTGGCCTCTCGAGGGATCTACCCAGGGTCTCAGAGGTTTTCTGTTTTCGCTCGCAGTAGAAACATTCTTGACATTGCTAAAAAAGCAAGCGGTCAACCCTGAATCTAGAGTCACCACAGCCCCCTGTGGCTACCTCATGCGTCGGTGGCTGCAGGGGCCAGGACGGCCCCGTGCGGGGCCTTGTCTGCGGCCCTGGTGCGTAGAGCTTCGGCATCGGCACTCACTCCAAAGAGAAGGTTCACCGCGCCACGATGCCTCCAGTCAGTCTTGAATGTTCTCAGGGCCCACTGCTGCGCGATTTTGACACTGTGTGAGTACAGTACTCACTGGACTACCAGACAACATGGCGCTAAGGGTGTGCGTATCGTATCCCCCTCCTCCTCCCCCTCCTCCTCCTCCTCCTCCCCCTCCCCCTCCCCCTCCCCCTCCAGGAGGGAACGCGCACACACACAAGTAAGCGGCGATCCCCAGGAGCATACGCGAAGTGGAGGGGGGCACGATTCTTCAGAACATACTGGACGCGTGGGGGGAACCCTGGAATTCGCGTGTCGCTTTGTCCGTGTGCCCTCGGGCGCCGTCGCACAGCCCCCCCTGCCCCGTCTTCTGTCTGCAGTCTCCCCCGAGGGTCCCCGCCGTGGTGTCGCTCCCCTCCCTGGTTTCTTTAGGGGTCTTGAAGAACACCCCCTAAAACATACTCGAGCGTCTTGAAGAATCCTGAAGAATCCTCCTTTTTCACCGCGTTGTTATACATGTCCCACGCCGTCCCCACACAAGACACGCGCTAAGGGCATCTTCCAGCGTCGCCGCGCTTCTACTCTTTTCGCCCAGTCGCACGCTGCCAAGGGGCGGGAGGGCTCTGCGGCCTTCCTCCGGAGCAGGGAAGGGCACCCACTGTCTGCAAGCGCAGGCGAGCCCCCGCGGCGTGCAGGAGAGGCCCGGCAACAAGGGAAAAGGCACCCACACCGCTGCCCTTTTCTCGTTTCCCGCCTGTCCGGGCCTCCTGGGAGGCCCTCGTCGCCACCGCTGGAGATTCGCCTCGAAGCTCGTTCAGAGCGCACCCTTGGAGAGGGAAGGGGGGTTGCTGTAATTAGGGGTACCTTTCGGTTTCCCCCTCCCTCCCTCTTGGTGACCTTTGCCGCTTCAGTACAGATCCACATCTTCAATGCTCCAGGGAAGAAACCGGAGGAATGAGGGGGGAGGATGTGGGAACGAAGGGGATGGGGGGGGAGGGTGCGGAGGAGGAGGAAGACGATGATGACGAGGCAGAGCAGGAGGAGGAGGAGGAGGAGGAGGATGTCTGCCAGAAGGGGAGCGAAGAGAAGGAGGAGGAGGAAGAGGAGGAGAAGGAGGAGAAGTAGGAGGAGGAGGGGGAGGAGGCGGGGAGGAGGAGGAAGAGGAGGAGGAGGAGGAGGAGGACCACGACGAAGAAGACACAGAGTCGGAGGAAGAGGAGCAATCGGATGATGCTGATTGATGATGATGATGTTGATGATGAGGATGCTGATGCTGATGCTGATGCGATGCTGATGCTGATGAGAGGAGGAGAGGAGGAGGAGGGGGAGCAGGAGGAGGAGGAGGAGGAGAGGTGGAAGATGATGACGAGGCAACGGATGAGGATGATGTCTGCCAGAAGGGCGGCCAAGGAGGGAGGAGAGGTGAGGAGGAGGAGGAGGAGCGGGAGGAGGAGAGGGAGGAGGAGGGGGAGGAGGAGGAGGAGGAGGAGAGGAGGGGGAGGAGGAGGGGGAGGAGGAGGAGGAGGAGGAGGAGGAGGAGTAGGAGTAGGAGAGGAAGGAGGAGGAGGAGGAGGAGGAGGAAGAGCACGACGGAGAAGAAAGAACATAGAAGGAGGAACAGGAGGAGGAGGAAGAGAAAGGAAAAGCAGGGAAAGGAGGGTGATGATGATGCTGAGGGGGAGAAGGAGGAGGATGAGGAGGAGAAGGAGGAGGAATCGGATGAGCACCAGGAGGAGGAGGATGAGGACGAGGACGACGATGATGATGATGATGATGATGATGATGATGAGGAGGATGGTGATGCTGATGCTGATGATGATTATGATGATGATGGTAATACTGCTGATACTTATGATCATGACGACGATGCCGATGATGCTGCTGCTGATGGTGATGATGATGCTGATGCTGATAATGCTGTTGATGATGACGACGCTATCAATGCTGCTGGTAGTGGTTATGCTTATGATTATGATGCTGGTGATCCTGATAATGCTGATGACGATGATGCTGCTGATCACGCTGCCGCTGGTGATACTGAGGATGCTGATGCCGCTGATGGTGATGCTGCTGATGATGATGATGATGCCCGTGATGATGATGCTGATGACGATGAGTATGCTGATGCTGGAGATGTTGTTGATGATGATGATGACGGTGATGATGACGATGATGCTGATGCTAACTAAGATGCTGATGTTGGTCATGATGCTGCTGATGACGAGTCTGCTGATGATGATGGTTCTGATGATTATGATGATGACGGATGGTGATGATGCCGATGTTGTTGCTGTTGCGGGTGATGTTGCTGATGATGATGGTGTTGCGGGTGTTGATGGTGTTGATGTTGTTGATGTTGTTGATGTTGATGATGACGATGCTGATGGCAATGCTTATGCTGATGATGCTGACGATGCTGATGATGCTGACGAGGTTGATGGTTCTGTCGAGGATGACGACGATGATGATGCTGGTGTTGGTGGTGAGGATGTTGATTATGATGCTCATGCTGGTGATGGTGATGATGAGCGGATGGTGTTGGTGCTGATGTTGACGAGGATGGTGACGCTCATGTTTATGATGATGATGACGATGATGATGATGATGATGATGATGATGATGATGATGCTGCTGATGCTGCTGCTGCTGATGATGCTGATGCTGATGATGCTGATACTGATGATGATGCTGATTCGGCTGATGATGATGACGAGGATGCTGATGATGACGCTGTTCAGGGTGATGTTGATGCCGATGCTGCTGATATGGTCGGTGCTGCTAATACTGACGATGATGTTGGTGGTGATGCCGATTTTGATTATGCTGACGATAGCGGTGATGCCGCTGATAATGATGAGGTTGATGATGTTGGGGATGATGCTGATGTTGATGGTGATGATGATGCTGCTGACGATTATGATGATGACGATGATGTTGATGATGACGATGATGATGACGATGGTGATCATGATACTGATAATGATGATGATGATGATGATGATGATGATGATGATGATGATCATGATGATGATGATGATGATGATGATGATGATGATGATGATTATGATGATGATGATGATGATGATGATGATGATGATGATGATGATGATGATAATGATGACGATGAGCACGATGCTGATACTGATGGTAACGATGGTGCTGTTCATGCTGTTGCTGATGATGCTGATGCTGCTGCTGCTGCTGCTGATGATGATGATGAGGAGGAGGAGGAGGAGGAGGAGGAGGAGGAGGAGGCGGATGAAGAGGAGGAATAGGAGGCGGAGGAGGAGGAGGAGAGAGGAGAAGGAGGAGGATGAGGAGGAGGAGGAGGGCGGGAGAGGAGGGGGTGGAGGAGAGGGGGTGGAGGAGTGGGAAGGCGGGAGGAAGGAGGAGGAGGAGGAGGAGGAGTAGGAGGAGGAGGGAGGAGGGAGGGGGAGGCAGGAGGAGGAGGGAGGCAGGAGGAGGGAGGGGGAGGCAGGAGGAGGAGGAGGGAGGTGGGAGAAGGGAGAAATGAGGAGGAGGAGGAGGAGCGAGGCGGAGGAGGCGGAGGATGAGTCGGAGGAGGAGGACGAGGAGGAGCATAAGGAGGAGGAGGGGCAGGAGAAGGAGGAGGACGAGGAGGAGGAGGAGGAAGAGGAGGAGGAGGAGGCGGAGCAGGAGGAGCAGGAGGAGCAGGAGGAGGAGCAGGAGGAGCAGGAGGAGGAGGCGGAGGAGGCGGAGGAGTACGTAGGAGGCGGACCAGGGTAAGCCCAAGAGTCACCAACGGTGTTGGAATGTACCCTCCCTCCAAGCTCCTTTTTCATTGACCCCTTCAACGGTTAAATTCCACCGAGGGAACTGCCTCGTTCGAAGACAGCCGTTCCAAGGTCCTGAAGTATACCAAACCCTTGCTTTCGAGACTCCTGTCAAGGCTCAACCTGGCTGCTGCGTCTTGACGATCTTGAATCGTGCCGGAACCCCATTCCTTGACTTCAACACGGCGAATCAACGTACGTACTTGTTGCATCCTCATGTTCCAATTGTGGTACGCTGACCATGGGGATCCGTGAAACTCTGGCAAATATAAACGAATGTGCGCGGCGCTCAGGCGAGAGTCACATTTTGAAAACGGGTCGCCCTCAATCCGTGATTCCCTTGCAAATGTTAAAAGAGAGTGTGCGCGGCGCTAAGGCGAGAGCCACATTTTGAAAGCGACCCGCCCTCCGTTTGTGAAGCCGTTGCACATGTTTTCAGCTTCAGGGTGGTAAGTCTCAGGCGAAACACCCGACCCGCCCTAACAGTTGGCCTCGGGGTGCGACAGGGAGAGGTTATGCATAAGGAAAAGGAGAGGAAGAGGAGAAGTTGGAGGAGGAGGAGGAGGAAGCGGAGGGAGGGCGGAGGAGGGAGGAGGGAGGAGAGAGGGAGGAGGAGAGCTATCCGAGCAGAACGACGATGCTGCAATCCGCCTCTCGTGCCCAGCCCCGTCCCCCAGAGTCCCCCGGAGCGCTCCCATCCCGCGCGCGGCGCGCCCCCGGGAACGACGCGCGCCCCCCTGGGCCCGCACCGCGGGCGCGGAGCTCTCCGTGTCCAAACAGGCGGATCCTCTGAGCTGTACTGAAGTCGGGCATGGCTCTCTGGAGGAGGAGTATTCACAGGCAGTCAAACAGGGTCAGGTCACCAGCCTCCAACGTATCCCTATCCCTAAGATTGACACGCCAAAAGGAGATGACAATCTTATGGGTACACCCTCAGAAACAGAGGAAATCCCTAAGATCGCCATCGTGATGAGGCGATGCCCAACATAGGGATAGGGTTATGTTCCAGGCTGGTAGTCAGGGGACGTTATTTTTGTTGGCTATGGTTGGCTGTGCTTGAGTATGTCGGTTTTACTTCCAACATCCCACTGCAGGGGACATGCCCGACTCGGAATGCGGCACGGTTTCGCTTGACGTTCAGGGGCCCGGCGGCAGCATTGATTTGAAGAGGAACCGCCTTGCGTCCGAAACTGTTACACCATGTGTCATCTGTGGCCACACCATCAGATGGATTCCCAGGCACCAGCCACCAGCGCAGCTGTTGCACAGTTTCGCATGTGAGGCAGTTTTTGCTGAGGACGTTTTCGGCGAGAGCCCCATGTTGAGAACGTGCCAGTCGGCATCGGTGTAATTGCTGGGAAGTTTTAAAACGACCGTTCGCGCGGATGCCTGGATCGGTGCTGGGCATATTTTAACATTGGCACAAAAAAGGAGGGACTTGCCGAGGTCCGCGTGGATATCCTAGGGCCTAGAGCGGCTCTGGTCCCCTTTCCCTCGGGCGCGGAGCGCGCCAGAGGGGGGTCCAGCGCTGGTCCGCTAAATCCGTGCGGACCTCTAGAAGTTCATGCTTATGACGTTCGAAGGATTGTAAAAAAACCAGGATTGCAAAACAAACCCGAAGGATTGCAAAAACACCCAGGATTGCACGAAGGATTGCAAACCTGTGAACGAAGGATTGCAATCCTTCGTGCAGGGTTTTTGTTGCACCCCTTTGTATTCGCACACTTACATGGGACGTGGCGGCGGTCGGGGGAGGGTTTTCGTGGAGGGCTGTGCAAGACGGGCCTCCCGCGGCCTCTCCCTTCTCCTGCGCCCATCCGCCTCCTCCCTCCTCCTTCCTCCCTTCTCCCCCCTCCCTCCTCCCGCCTCCCTCCCTCCCTCCCTCCCTCCCTCCCTCCCTCCCTCCCAGCGCAAGCTCGGCCCGAGCCCCTTCTGGGCTTCCCGCCAGCCAGCGCCATCGGAGTCCTCGCTCCGTCCTCTCCTGCCCACGGCGCCCATGTC
Organism: Prorocentrum cordatum; assembly: GCA_963575745.1. Taxonomy (NCBI): domain Eukaryota; class Dinophyceae; order Prorocentrales; family Prorocentraceae; genus Prorocentrum; species Prorocentrum cordatum. Next base: position 43,744 of record CAUYUJ010015551.1, on the reverse strand, counting down.
CGGGGCGGGCGCGGCGGTGGCGCCGGCGCGACGCCCCCGCCGGAGGGCCCAGTACCGCGGGGCCGAGGGCCGCGCGGTGCAGCGCCTTTTCGGCGCTTTCGAGGATATTTGCGCGGCCATCGCGGCGCCGAGCCGACGTGCCTTGGCGCGGCGCTCGCGGCCGCGCTCGCGCAAACGCCCGCGGCGGGCCCTGAGGAGGCTGGTTGCGCTCCTGGCGGTGGCGGTGCTGCTGCCGATGGCGATGGCGGTCCAGGCGCGCTCGCAGCCGCGCCCCTCTCTCTCTGGGCCTTGCGGTCGTGGCGACAAGGAGCGCGCAGTCGGCGGGGCCGCCTCGAACGCCTTCGAGTCCCCCTTGGAGGTGCCGCAGGAGCCAGTCAAGGTGGAGGCAGAGGCGACGGCCACCCTGGTCGAGCCCTCGGCGACGTTGGCGATGCAGGCTGAACGCGACAGTGCCGCACAGAGGTGGGACTCCAGCGCGGAGCCGGCTAGGCATCGGCTCCTCGGCGACGCCGACGTCCTGCGGGGCGGTACGCCGAGGCGCGTGTTCGGGCCCCCGCGGGGGATGGCTGCCCAGCAGGGAGGCGCTGTTGGCCAGGATCCGAGGGCGGCGGTCGCGACGGGGCCGAGGATCGACTGGAGCGCGGTGCAGGCGGCTCCAGCGACGGTCCCTGGCTCGACCCCAGCAGATTGCAAGCAGAGGTGGCCCCGCTGGCTTCCTGAAGAGAAGCAGCGCCGCATGCCCAAGGAGGCCTCTACAGAAGAGGGAGGCGTGTACTTGGGGAGCGGCAGCCGCATACCTAGGGATGCCCCAAGAGAAAAGGGGGCGGGGAGTGGCCAGCGCTGTTCAGAGTTGCATTATGCGGGCATGTTTTAGCTGTGGTGTTCTCGTATTTTGTCACAGGGACATGATCAATCGTCTTGCATATCTGAGATTGTGTGAAACCTTTTTTTGTGGCTATGGGCTTCCATATTCCATTCACTTTCGCTTTGCTTCTCGCGCCCTGTGTGACATGCGTACTCACTAATAAGAGGCGTGGGCAAGTGACCCCTGAGTTTACGTCTTTTGCGTCATGCGTGCTCATTGAGAAGAGGTTTGTTTTGTTCGTGGGCAAGTGGCCCATGAGTAGCTTCGCCCAGGCCGAGGTCTCTCTGTGTTTGGCAGGGTGACGTTCCCCATCGTTTCGCGATTGTTCCTGTCCGGTCCAGTCCAGCCCTCCCTCCCTCCCCCCCTCCCTCCTCCTTTTTCCGCCTCCTCCCTCATCCTCCTCCTCCGCCTTCTCCTCCTCCTCCTCCTTTTCCTTCTCCCCCTCCTCCTTTTCCCCCCTCCTCCTCCTCGTCCTCCTTATCCTCCACCTTCTCTTTCTCCTCCTCCTCTTCCTCCTCCTCCTCCTTCTCTATTTTGTCTCCTTGAAAGAGTAGCTTCTCTCTGTTGCAACCCAAAGCCAGTTTTCAGGACGGGCCGGGCGTTCCGCTTGAGACATCCTGACTATGTTGTGACCCTGGAGCTGAAACTCTGACAACTGCTTCACATGTGAAGGGCGGGTAACTTTGAAGGTGTGGCTCTCGCCTTAGTGCCGCGCACGCCCGCTTGAACAAAATGCGAGGGCTTCATGGATTGAGGGCGACCCGTTTTCAAATTGCGGCTCTCGCTTTATCGCCGCGCGCGTTGTTTTTCAATGTTTGCAATACCTTCTCGGATTGGGGGCGGGTCGTTTTCAAAATGTGGTTTTCGTCTTGGCGTCGCGCGCGTTCGTTTGAATAACTTGCACGAGCTTCACGGATTGAAGGGCGCTCTTTTTCAAAATATGGTTTTCGCCTTGGCGCCGTGCACATTTCTTGTTTAGACAACTGCAAGAGTTCCACGGGATACCATGCTCGACGTACCAGACATGGTGTTGTGGAAATATTCACGGTCATGAGGGCGTTGTGACACGATTCAGGGCCGTCAAAACGCACCAGTCAGTCTTATCCGTGGCGTTGGTATTCCAAAATCGTTAGTGAATATTTGTCCTGCCTCTCCTCCGCCAGCTTCTCCTCTCCCTCCTCCTCGTTCCCCCCCCGTTCTTCCCCTACTCTTCCTCCCCCTCCTCACCTTCTCCCTCTTCCTCCTCCTCCTCCTCCTCCTCGTCCTCTTCCTTCTCTTCCTCCTCCTCCTCCTCATGCTCCCTTCTTCTGCCCGACTCTTTTTCCAGGGCCGGTTTTTCACCCGAACCGTTTTTTGACATTCCGATGTTTGGCGACGGCCCCTCGGGGCCGAAAGTGAGCAACCCGCCCGTCGTGATTTTCCCACGACGCGAGCATGTCAGGGTCAGATTTTCCTCCTCACTCGCTTGCGGGATTGGGAAGGCGGGAAAAGGGCAGAGGTGAGGCAACTCGCAAAAAGCAGAGTATGAGAAGGCGAGGGAGACGAACAGGGGCAGGAGGAAGGTGAGGATGGGCGGGCAGGGACATATGGGGAGACAAGTAGCAGGGTACAGAGAGGAGAAGGCGAGGGACAGAGGGGAGGAGGAGGAGGAGGAGGAGGAGGAGGAGGAGGAGGCGGAGGAGGAAGAGGAGGAGGAGGAGGAGGAGGAGGGACGGGACGGGAGTCGAGGACGAGGAGGGGAGGGAACCTTCTCCTCCTCCTCCTCCTCCTCCTCCTCGCTCCTCCCTCCTTTTTCCTCTTCGCCCCACCTTGCCCCGCCCTTCGGGCAGGTCCTCCTCCTCCTCTTCTTCCTCCTCGTCAATCCTCCTGCTCCTCCTCCTCGCCCCTCCTCCTCGTCCATCCTTCTCCTCTTCCTCGTCCATCCTCCTCCTCCTTTTCCTCGCCCTCCTCCTCGCCCCTCCTCCTCCTCGCCCTCCTCCTCCTCGCCCCTCCTCCTCCTCCTCCTCCCTCCTCCTGTCCTCTTCCTCCTCCTCCTCCTCCTCCTCCTCCTCCCCCTCCTCGCCCCCCTTCTCCTCCTCCTCCTCCTTCTCCTCGCCCCTCCTTCTCCTCGTCCTCCTCCTCCTCGCACTCCTCCTCCTCTCCTCCTCCTCCTCCTCCTCCTCCTCCTCCTCCTCCTCCTCCTCCTCCTCCTCCTCCTCCTCCTCCCCCCCTCGCCCCTCCTTCTCCTCCTTGTCCTCGCCCTTCTCCTCGCCCTTCTCCTCGTCCCTCCCCTTCGCCCCGAGCCCTCCTGCCGGAAGGTCCTGCGGGTGCTGGGCGCGAGCGAGGCGGCCGGGCGGCAGGTTGTGGAGGTCCTGGGCGCCTGCGGCGGGACCCGGGGCGGGGGCGGCATCCAACGGTCCCCACTCCTCCTCCTCTCCTCCTCCTCCTCCTCCTCCCTCCTCCTACTCCTACTCCTCCTCCTCCTCTCCTCCTCCCCTCCTCCTCCGCCTCCTCCTCCTCCTTCCTCCTCCTCCTCCTCCTCTCCTCCCTCCTCCTCCTCCCCCCCCCTCCTCCTCCTCATCCTCCTGCTCCTCCTCCTCCTCCTCCTCCTCCTCCTCCTCCTCCTCGTCCCCTCCCCTCCCCTCTCCCCTCCTCCCCCCCCCTCCCACTCCTCATTCTCCTTCTCCTTCTCCCTCTCCTCCTTCTCCTCCTCCTCCTCCTCTTCCCCCCTGATCGGGGCCCAGGAGACGGTGGTCAATGCAAGCTGGGGTCAGTTAGGGCGCGGGATCTTGCAGGATTCTTCAGGGCCAGGGGCGCATTGACCCTGGCCTGGGCGCAGGATCCTGCAGGATTTTTAGCAGGATTCTGCAACGCGTGATTGTCCCAGGTCTGGGTTGACCCAGGTCAGCAGATTCCCGACAGCGGCGGCGGCGATGGGCGCACCTCCCCAGGCCCCGTCGGCTCCCGCAGAAGTCACGACGGAAGGCTTTTTCTCGCAGGCGATTTTTCTTCCCCGATCCTCGTGTTTCGCCCGACAAGTTTGGCCGCTCAGGGGGAGACCCTGGGATACACCTTAGGCGATGCTTAAGAAAACTTATTTTTTCGACCAAAGTCTCGATTACTATCAATGTTTCAATGTAAATCCTAAGATTTGAATCGACATGTTGGGCTTTAGTTCAAGTTCTGAGACCATGAATTTCTTAACCCATGATTTCTTAAGCATTTCGCAGGGTGTACACTCCCAGGGGGCTATTTGGATGACCCGCTGTCAAGGATGGAACCTCCTTGGACATCATAGGGTTGGGCCCCGAATTGCTGGTCCATTCGAAAACTCCACGAGGCCCCCCTTTTATTTTTGCCATTTGCAGCCTCTGGGGGCCCTTACCAGGCTTCGGGGCCGTCAAAAAAGGACTCGGGATGAAACACGGGTCCCAGGGAACGGGTCGAGACGAGACCTCTGAGGTGGACGTTCTGAACTCATCATGACGTCGGGGGTGCCCTTAAGGACGCGGATCTCAGGATAGGATGTGATTCACGTGTGAGTCACATTGTTTGAGGCACCACGTTCTTATAGGGCCCTTCTCCTCAGGACCCCACCTTTGAACCACCGACCAACGGCGCGGCGGCGTTATGCACACTACGGACCAGAGCATGAACATACAGTGGGGGCCCCTGCCAAGAAACACCCTGCTTGCCTCCAGGGCGCCCTTGGTTTCTCGGGTCTCGATGATTTTGCGATGGAGAGCGTGACGTCCTTGGGTCTCAGGGTTGAATTTCTTGCAGCAGGTTTCTTGTGGATTGCCCTCCCATTGTATGACATCCGCTTTGATCTTTTCTCCATGTTAGCGACGCAAAGAAAAGGGATCATCGGCGCCGGCATTGGCGCCTGCGCTGCCCGCGTCAGGTGTCGCGTGCTCGCCCTCGCTTCCGCTGGCGTGCCGCGCTGGCAGCTCGCGTACGCCACCGCGTGAGGTCGCTATGCCATCTCGCGTAAAAGTCCCCTTCCTTTTCAGGGGAGTCCACAAGCGGCACCGATACCGCTATTCCCCAGACCTCTCCCGGCGTGCGTTCTGACCAGGACTTCGAGGCGAATCCAGCGGGGGTGACGAGGGCCCCCAGGAGGCCCCCCAAAGGGGAAACCAGGCGGGGGGTAGAGGTGCGGGTACAGTCAACGCGCATAGTAAGGACGCGCGCCTTCTCTGGGGGACCCTTGTGTTCTTGCCTCGGCGGCCCGTCCTTTGCCGTTTCCACTGGCCAGCCTCTTAGGCCGCCCCCCAAGATGTCCCAAACCTCGGCCTCCAAGGGTCTTGCGTCCTTACCACCCGTCCTACCACCCGTCCTTACTATACGCTTTCACTGCACCTCCTCTCCCTTTGATCTTCGCCGCTCCTGCGGGGTCGGCACGGTCGGAGTGGTTCTGGGGGCCGCCCGGCGGCCCGGAATGGTACCGCCGGCCGGGCCGCCCACGGCCGTCTCACGGCCGCCTCGGCCTCGGGCGCCCGCAGGTCGTCGTCGTCGTCGTCGTCGTCGTCGTCGCCGCCTCGGCCTCGGGCGCCCGCAGGTCGTCGTCGTCGTCGTTGTCGTCGTCGTCGTTGTCGTCGTCGTCGTCGTCGTCGCCGCCGCCAGTCCCACGGAAATTGAGGAGCGAACCAGGAAAAGGAAGGGGCGGCCCGGCCGCCACAGCCTTCCCCTTCTCCAGTACGCCCGCTCGACAGCGAGCTGCCGACGCGCGGGCCCGCCTCCTCGACGGCCTGCGCTCGAACAGCACGAAACCTCATATATTGGGACGACCGTAATAGGTACGGAAAAGGTGGATAGGAAGACCAGCGGCTTTTCCTGTTCATCTTGAAAGGGGTTCGCTGTCGGTGCCGCCTCGGCCGCTGTACATCTGACACAGAAGGCCGCCCTCCCAACAGCGGCCACTGTCCGGTCTTGGCAACATTTGATGTCGGGCATCGTGTTCATGTGTTCCGTACCCATTCCGGGCGTCCAAATGGCAGGAGGGGGAGGATCCATGTCTCCGCGATGTTCCTTCCACATCCGGGCATGTTCATCGATCTCGGCCTCGGGGGGCTGTTTTTGGGCCACGGGACCTTCGAAACCGGATCTGGTGCGACACATCAGCCCTGGCGAAGGGGTCGGCCCGTCGCCGTGGATTGAGCCAAGTCAAATCTCAGGAGGGGACAACACACATACACAATTCATCGTCCATTCCCAGGAAAAGACAGGAAAAATATGGGAAGTGGGGGGGAAGACAGAAACCCGGGAAACATGGGAAAAGATGGGGAATCCTGTCATTTGTGTGTGTATTTATGTGTGTGTCCCAGGGCCCCTTCAAAATCGGAGGGTGCCTGGGGGGCATCCCGGCACAGGCGTCCTCTCCCCTCCGTCCTGCTCCCTCTCACCATCCTCGTCCTGCTCCGCCTGGAGGCTCTCAGTCCTCGCCCTCCCTCTGGAGGATGGCCGGCGGGGTGCCGTGCCGCCCTGCGCGCATGCCCTGCTCGGCCCTGGCAGGAGGATCGGGTTCGACTCCTTCATGGCCTGGTGGATCCGAGAGGTCACGAGCACCGATCCGGGGGGGTGGGGGAGTGGTGCGGATCCGAGGGGGAGGAGGAGGAGGAGGATCCTGGTGGGTCCGAGAGGGTGGAAGCAGTGCAGGAGAGAGAGTGAGATGGGAGGAGCAGAAGGAGGAGGAGGAGGAGGAGGAGGAGGAGGAGGAGGAGGAGAAGAAGGATGAGGAGGAGGAGGAGGAGGAGGAGGACTGGGGTAGTGGGGAAGGGCAGGTGGGGGAGGGACGGAACGGGAGAAAGCGGAGGAGGATGAGGAGGAGGAGGGGAAAGGATGACGATGCGGCGAGAATGAGGGGGAGGAGAAGGAGGGACGAGACACGAAGCGCGAGGAAGGGTGAGGAGGATGACGAGGGTGAAGGAAAACGATGATGATGATGATGATGATGATGATGATGATGATGATGATGATGATGATGATGATGATGATGATGATGATGATGCTGATGTTGATGCTGATGACGATGATGATAGTGATGCTGATCCTGCTGAGCATGCTGATGCTGATGCTGATGACAATGACGATGATGATGATGGTGATGGTGATGGTGATGATGATAATGATGCTGGCGATGTTATCAATATTGATGCTGATGATGCTGATGCTGCTGAGCATGCTGATGCTGTTGATGATGATGTTTTATGATGATGCGGATGGTGAGTGTGATGCTGATGCTGATGTTGATGCTGATGTTGATGATTTTGCTGTCGATGATACTTAAACTGACGGTGATGCCGATAACGATGATGATGTTGATATTGTTGATGATGTTGCTGCTGATGATGATACTGCGGATGTTAGTGATGCTGAAGCTTACGATGACGCTAATGATGCTTATGCTGATGACGACTATGCTGATGCTGGCGATGATGATGTTGATGATGCTGATGCTTATGATGCTGGTGATGCTGATGCCGATCATCATGCTGACGATAAGGACGATACTGATGCTCATGATGCTGATGATGGAGATGATGTTGATGCTGATGCTGCTGCTGCTTATGCTGATTATGATCCTGATGCTGATGATTATTGTGGTGATGGTGATGGTGATGATGTTGATGATGATGATGATGATGATGATGATGATGATGATGAGGATGATGATGAGGATGATCATGCTGATAGTGGTGGTGCTGGTGATGATGATGATGATGATGATGATGATGATGAGAAGGAGGAGGAGAAAGAGGAGGATGGAGGGTTGAACCAGTTGGGAGGGATGGACGGGAAGTGGTTGGAGAAGGGGAGGTAAAGATGCGGTGGATGAGGCGGCTGCGGAGGAGGATGGGGGAGAGAGGAAGGGGGGAGGGGGAGGAGGGTCAGGACCATTGAGAATAGAAGGCGGGTGCAGTAGGATGAGGAGTAAAGGGAGCAGAGGGAGGCGAGGGAGAAGGAGGAACAGGCAGAACGAGCGAGGATGCGGATGTTTCTTAAGAGAGAAATATACGAGTTGACGGCGATGATGGCGACGACGAGCCTCTTGATGATGAGGCCAGTGCTGGCGATGATGCTGCTGCTGATGATGATAAGAAGGATGACGACGACGACAACGATGATGATGATGATGATGATGATGATGATGAGATGATGATGATGATGCTGATGATGATGACGATGGTGATACTGATGATGGCGATGATGATGCTGATGATGAGTGTGGTGATGGTGATGCTGATGCAGTTGTTGATGATGTCGATTATGATGATGCTGATGACGACGGTGATGATGATGAGGCTGGTTACGATGGTGCGATGGTGTTGCTGATGCTGATGCTGATGATGTTGATGATGAAGTCGATGCTGTTTTTGATGATACTGATGATGCTGATGATGATGATGCTGCTGATGATGATGATGCTGATGACGATGACGATGACGATAACGATGATGATGATGATGATGATGATGATGATGATGATGATGGTGATGATGATGATGCTGATGATGCTGATGATGATGATGCTGATGATGATGACGATTATGAGTATGATGATGATGATGACGATGATGATGATGATGATGATGATGATGATGCTGATGATGATGATGATGATGATGATGATGATGATGATGATGATGATGATGACGATGATGATGATGATGATGATGCTGATGCTGATAGCAAGAATGGTGATTGTGACGACGATGATGGGGATGCTGACAATGATGCTGGTCCATCGCCCGATGCTGCTGCAGGCAGCCGTGGCGCCGCCGGCCGCCCCTCGCCTTGCGCCGGACATCCGTCCTCTCCTTGCACCGAATACCTGCGCTCACTGTTAGGACAGCAGCGGCGGCAGCGGGATCACCTACTCACGCGGCACACGACGGCACCCCCACGTCATCTCAGAGCGACAGCAGCGCTGCATCCCAGCACGCGGCGACGGCAACCGCCTGAACAGGCGCAACGGTTGTGGGCCGCGGTAACGCAGTGTCCCCCAAACCTGCCGTGCTTTTTTCTCAGCGGCAGGCCAGCACTATGCTAGTGTCCACGGTAGCGCAGGGCTTCAAAATCCACCGTGGTTCCCTCGCACACTGATGACCTACCGGCGTGACGTGGCACCGTGCGGCGCCTACGCCGACCACAGGTATGCTATGCAGTGGGTCCACGGTCACGCAGGGCTCCACAGCTCGCTGTGAGCTTCCCACCCACGCGCCAACGCTATGTTTGTGGGTCGGCGAGAATACAGGGCTCCAGAAGCCGCCGCGGCTTCCTCACCCACGGATGCCATCGGACGATCGTGGCTGGGTCCGCACGTTTCCACATGCCAGTGGGCAGAGCTCTCTCGTGGACCCTCCGCGGTGGCGGCCTCGATCGCCAGCAGCGCTGGGGCCCTCGGAGGCGGCGGCGCGAAGGGCCGGCTTCCCCCTGGTCCTGGAACTTCGATTTGCATTGGGCCGTAACCGCTACACTCTGTGGGATAGGGAAAACCCGATTCATCCTCAAAGACATTTTGTTTGACTGATTCTTAGACGCATGTGTGCGGATCGTCAAACAACCTACAAAATGTGTTTCATGATTGTTGGTTTGTTGGTGCACGTGGACAAGCGGCTCTGCGCGCGATGCCTACGTGCCATGATCACGCAAACGCAAGCTACAGTGACCGAATGTTGCAAGAACGCCATTCCCGCAATTTCCTGACACCACTCCAGACTGCACTATCTCCCGGCTCCACCTGCCTGCAACCTGCCTTCCCCGCCGCCCCCCTCGCGAACTCCTCCCTCCTTTTTGTGGCGGCCGGATTGGGCGGGGCAGGCGGGTGGGGTGGGCAAACTCACCAACGGCCCTCTTGGCGATGGCCAAGGCGGCCTGGGGCCACATCCGCAACCTCTCGCACCTGTTACGCCGCGTTCCAGGCCGCGTTCCACGCTCTCCTGATGTGCTACCTATCTCCCAGCACATCGTACCTGTGCCAGCGTCTGCCCCTTCGTCACAGTGCTGGCGCCTCTTCTGTGGCAGCTGTGGGGTGGGCTGAGGTTCTGGGTGGGATGGGCAATCTCACCAGCGGCCGTCCGGCCTGCGGAACGCAGCCACCACTCGCCGCGCAAGCCTCGTCGACGCCTCTCTCGCACGCCTGCCCTGCGTTGCCGGTCGCATCTCAGGAGGGAAAAAAACACACAGACACACTTCATCGTCGATTCCCCAGCAAATATAGGGGAAAATATGGGGAGTGGGGGGGAAGACAGAAGCCCCGAAAATCTGGGGAAATAGGGGGAGTCTTTCTATTTGCGTGTATTCATTTGTGTGTCCGTGGGCCCCGTCAGTCTCTCTCGCACGCCTGCCCTGCGCTGCCGGTCGCATCTCGCTCCTCCCGCTCGCTTCCGCCGCCCGCGGGCGCCGCGAGCCGCCTCGCCGCGCCCTCGCCTCGCCGCCGCCGCCTCGCAGGCCCCCCTGCTCCTGCCGGGCGCTCGGGCTCCTTGACTTGCCCGTGCCACCCCGCACCTCCCACGCCCTTGGCACTCGCCCCGTCGCCGAAGCACGGTCGGGGCCCTGAAGGAGGAGCCCTTTTCGTTGGGGAGGGGCTCCGTGCTCCTTACTTGTTCTGCAGCCTGCCCCACGTGTTCCTCAGGTTCAAAGTTCAACCCATGGAAAACTAGGGGAAACGACATCGAGGGGACATAGGTTCAGAGTTCAACGAGGGGAAAGCGACATCGAAGTTCAACTCATGGAAAATAGGGGCCTCGTTCCTTATTTAGGGTTCCTTGGGCCAACGCCTCGACTGTATGGCGAGGGGGCGGGGTGGGATCCCACGCGCGGGGGCGGGGCCGCGCCTGGCCGCTGGCTCCTCCCGGCGTCGGCCGTGGCGGCCGCCGGCTCAGCTCGGCCGCTTGGTCGCGCGGCTCGTGCCGCGGAAGGCGCGGGGCTCCCACCAGCCTCGAACAGATCCTTATCTCAGAGCCCCGAATCATCAGGGGTAACTCGGGTCAGGGATAACTCGGGTTCCCTTTTTCGGGAATCCAAACCCGAGTTACCCCGGACCCGAGTTACCCCGGATAACTCGGGCGTCCAGAGCCCCACATCATCAGGGGTAATTCGGGTCAGGGCTAACTCGGGTTCCTTTTTTTCGGGAATCCAAACCCGAGTTACCCCGGACCCGAGTTACCCAGGATAACTCGGGCGCCCAACTCGAACAGATCCCTATCCCCAAGATTGACGTGCCAAGAGGCGATGGCAATCTTAGGAATGCGCCCTCAGAAACTCGGGGAATGCCACGATCGGCATCGTGACGAGGCGATGCCCAGCATAGGGACAGGGATGCGTTCCAGGCTGGTAAGAGCTCCCCGCATCTGGTGGGCCCTCCCCCCCCCCCCCGAGGCCACCACATTCCTCCCGCGGGAGCCCTTCGGCCGCCTCGGCGGGGGAGGGCTCCCTGGGCAGGGCTGTGGGACGTCCCGTGCGGCGGGGAGAGGCCTTCTTACGCTTTTTTGGGCTTGGCGACAGTGGCCTGGCCACAATCGCCACCCGCGCGTGCCGCAAGCCACATCGCCACCGCCGCCTCGCTTCTGCCCCGAACCCTGCCGACGCTTGCACTTGCGCCCTCCCCATCCATCCATCTTCCCTCGGAATGCGAGAAAGCCATATATATACATTTAGATACACACGTACACACACATATATATATATATAGAATCATTATTATTATTATTATTAGTAGTAGTATTAGTATTTTTTTTTTGGGGGGGGGGAGGGAGGGGGGGTTCTCTCTTTCTCTCTCTTTCTCCCCCCCTCCCCACCTGAGGGCGCAGGGGGGCCTGGGTCATTCGCTCGGGGGGGGGAATCGGCTCTTCTTGTGGCTTGTTTCTTTCAAGACCGCTACTTTAGATTGACCCTCCCCAAGGGGCAATGTCCCCTGCGGGGGTGGGTCGAGTGTCATCGTCTGGATACTCTTTTGCTATTCGAATCCAGATCCTGAGAGGAGGAGGAGGAGGATCAAGAAACAGAAGCATCACAGTAATACGAATGAGACAAGAAAAGAAGAGGCGGAGGAGGCGGAGCAGGAGGAGGAGGAGGAGGGAAGGAGGAGGAACAAGGGGGAACGTCAGAGGAGGGATGAGCTGGCCCCCGTGGCCGTGGCGGGGCGCTTCTCCCCAGAGGTGCGCCAGGCCAGGGTGGTGACCCTCACGAGCGCTGGGGCTTGGCACTCCCGCGGGGTTTAGTTGAAATGCGCCGGTGGTCAGGAAGAACAGGAGGAGGAGGAGGAGGAGGAGGAGGCGGCGGATCAGCGTAAAAGCAAGACGCATCAGCGATGTTGCAATCCAATCTTCCTCCAAGTTCCTTCTTCATAAGTCCTTAGCATAATTCATCTTCATTGTGGGGGATGGCACATGAGAAAACGACCGTTGGATAATCCCCAATCGGGCCAAACACCGTTTCTTGGACGTCAACCCCGGGGATCAACGTGACGGCTGTGTCCTGCCAATCATAAGTCGCGTTATAACACCACTCGTGGGACTTGGACCGCGCTGTTGTGTCCTGACAGTCCAAGATCTTGCCACATCGCTTAAACGAATGAGGGCTGCGCTAGAACGAGAGCTACATTTTGGAAATAAAGCATACGGCGCTAAAGCGACCACCACATTAAAAAATGCAGCCGCCCTCCATGCGTGAAACGGATGTAAGCGTTCTAGACGAATGCGCCCGTCGCTAATTCGAGAATCGCATTTTGAAAGCCACCCGACCTCCATCCGTGAAGTTGTCACAAACCTTACTTAAGACGAATGTCCGTGGCGCTCAGGCGAGATACGCATTTTTAAAAACCAGCCCTCCATCCGTGAAGTCGTTGTTGAGCTCATTTGTCAGGATCATAAATAGCGAAGAATCCTCAGGCCAAGCGCCCGGCCCGCGCTACCGACACGTCTTGGGGTGCGACAGGGGGGAGGAGGGAGCGAAGGGAGGAGGAGCAGGAGCAGGTGGAGGAGGAGCAGGAGCAGGAGGAGGAGGAGGGAGGAGGGAGCGAAGGAGGTAGGAAGGGAGGAAGCGAGGTAGGAAGCACGGAGCGATGGTAGGGGGAGGAGTGGAGGGAGGGAGGGAGGGAGGAAACACAGGAGGAGGAGGAGGAGGAGGCGGAGGAGGAGGAGGAGGAGGAGGAAGGAGGGAGCGAAGGTGGTAGGAAGGGAGGAAGCGAGGTAGGAAGCACGGAGCGTTGGTAACGGGGAGGGAGGAAGGGAGGAAACACAGGAGGAGGAGGTGGAGGAGGAGGAGGTGGAGGAGGAGGGCGAGGAGGAGGCGGAGGATGAGGAGGAGGATGATGATGATGAGGCGGGGGAGGAGGAGGAGGGGCGCCAGGCCCGATGAAGGCCTGGGCGGTTTGGGGCGTTTTTCACGCTTCGCGTCGCAAAACGCCTGAATAGTTTTTTGTTCGCCACATGAAAGAACCTCTTGCTACTTCCATCATTTCCATAAGTTCCCATACATACAATTTCCAAGAAGTGTTGTTATCTCCATGATTTCCATACATGCATCGGTTTCCAAAGTATCGGAGGGGTAGAGGTGACGGTTCCAGTCGGGCACGGCTGATAGTCTGGAAAACTTGTGAGCTGATTGGAATTCTGGAAATAACAGCATTTTGCCATGGAAATTATATGGACAGTTGTGGGCAGTACGGAACTAACAGGGTTTTGTCAACCACATGAGGGGGGAGGAGGAGGAGGTAGGAGGAGGAGGAGGAGGAGGAGGAGGAGGAGGAGGAGGAGGAGGAGGAGGAGGAGGATTGGACGGAGGAGGATATTTAGGAGGAGGGAGGAGAAGGAGAAGGAGGAGGAGGAGGAAAATGAGGAGGAGGAGGAGGAGGGGGCGGGAGAGCTGATGATTCCCGCTTTTTCTTCTTCTCCCTTTCCTTGCCGCTCCTCCTCCCGCCCCTCTCTCCCCCTCCTCTTACCTCGCTCCTCCTACCTCCTCGCCCCGTCGCCTCTCCCCTCGTGCTTCCTCCTCCCATCATTGTCCCTCGTGACAGCTGTCTCACTCTGTCCCTCCTGCCCCTCGCTGCCGTCCGCTTTTCCCCGCAGACCCATGACGCGCGCTATCTGCTTCATCGCGTGGAAAAAGGCGGAGCCCAACATTGCGGGCGCAATGCCCCGCTCTTTGGGGCGCAGTGTCCAAGCCTTGGGTGCAATTCCAAAATCTTTGGGGTGCAATGCCCAACCCCTTCGGGTGCAATGCCCAACTCTCTCGGGTGCAATGCCCAACTCTTTGGGGTGCAATGCCCGACTCTTCGGTTGCAATGCCCTACTCTCTCGGGTGCAATGCCCAACCTTGCGGGTGCAATGCCCAATTCTCTCGGGTACAATGCCCACTTCTTTCGGGTGCGATGCCCAAATCATCCGGGTGCGATGCCCAAGTCTTTCGGTCGCAATGCCCAAGCATTTCGGGTGCACTACCCGAACGCTCTGGGGTGCAATGCCCGACCGCTTTGGGGTGCAATGCCCAACGTTGCAGGCGCAATCGCGGATTATCGAGGTGCAGTGCCCGATGCTTCGGATGCAACGTCCGTTTCTTTCATATATTTGCTATGGTTCGGCATGTTATTCAAACCTCGTCGTTGGCAACTATGCTCCGGCATCCCTACTCACCTTCCCTCCCTCCCTCCTTCCCTCCTCCTCCTACTCCTCCAGTTCCTGCTCGTCTTCCCCCTCCCCTTCGTTTCGGTCGTCGTTATCCTTCCTTGTCGCCTTTTCGTCCCACCTCTCCTTCGACGCGCTCCGCCGTTTGTTTATTATTTGAAAAACGTTTCGCCGTGTTCATGGCGTTATCCGCCGAGCCAGGCGCAGCGCGAACTACTCCCGACGCGGCGAAGCAGCTGGCGCGGGCGAACACGAACGGGCCCGCCGCGCGGAGAAGGCAACTTTGAAAAAGAAGCAGCCCGCTGGCTCGACCCCCCCGCGGAAGGAACGGCTACCAGCCTGGAACCTATCCCGATCCCTATGTAGGGCTTCGCCTCATCACGATGGCGGTATCAGGGATCCCTTCAGTCTCGGAGGGTGCATCCCTAAGATCGTCATCGTCTTTTGGCGTGTCACTCCTAAGTATAGGGATAAGTTCGAGGCTGGTTAAAAGGACTGCGCACGCCTCTCCCCTATCCGGGGAGCTATCTGGCACCCGCGGAGTGTCGCTGACGAAGGGGGCGAGGTCAGCAAGAGCTCGACGACGAGGAAAAGGCGAAACGAAGGACGCAACTGCAGGGTGAGCGACCTTGCGCTCCTGGATCCCAGGATTTCCCGGAGGATGGCCTCGATCGACCTGGCGCGCATCGGTCCCGATCTCTTGGCGCGCATCACGATGGAGATGGGTGCTCTTCCAGACATGGGGGGCGAATGCTCGGCATGTCGATGCGGCACCACGCAGTTGCAGATGCGGAACTGCCAGTCGGACAGGGATGTCCAGGGGGCACGCTTCAGCATCCCACGTATGGACATCCCATGTGGCGTTGTTCCAGTTGGGAGTGCCAGAAGTGCGAGGCCAGCGTGGACCCGAAAAGGGCCCCCTGAAGGAATTGTTCAACAAGGGCTCAGCGAACACCGCCCGCGCTCTCATCGCCATCGCCCATGCGGCAACTCAGCGCGCCTCGGGCTGCGAGTCGTCGGACGAGCCGGCGGTGCCAGTGCGGAACCCAAGCAACCGGCCCAGCGCAATGCCAGCGCCGTGCGAGCCGTTTGCGCTCGCGTTGCCCAGTCTGAACAATACGAGTTCAAATGGCATCGCGGCTGTCCTGTGCAGGACGACGTGGCGTCATTACGCGCTTGTCGTGTGCCGTGCCCGTCGAACTGCTCCGAGAAGACTTGCGGTGAGCACCCCTTTGGGCGGTGTCGTTTGTTGCGTCGCCGGCGTATGTGCGTAATGCCCAGAGGGCAGAGGCCTTTGGCGATGATTTATGAGCTGCCCCTGCGCACCTGTGCTGCTGGAGGGCGCGGCGTATCGCTGAACGGGGGAGTATGAGACGAGATCCTGTCGTGGGTTTTCGTCTCTGTTTTTTTTGGTTTGTCCACCATTCTCGTTGACGGCGCAGTGGCATGCCAATCCGTGGCCCCATAAAGCCGCGCGTCATACAGCGACGCAGAGTAAGGGCCTTCCCCGCTTCAGCGCAGAACGTTTTTATTGCTCACCATAAGCACCTGAAGTTGTCGCACGGCACCGTGTCCCACGATGCGGAGCTCTGGGCCGTTGTCGATCGCGTGCGCGTGGTGCGTCCGAATGGGCGCGACGAGAATGGCATGTTTTTTATATGAAAAGGGCACCCAGTGCTGCGACGGACTATGGCCTGAGATGCGCAGTGGCATCCCAGGCAGCGCTCACACTTACGATTGGGGGCGCTGTCGTACGTACTTGTGGGCTTGCGTGTGGCGCGTGCGGCGAGCAGGCAACGAC
Source organism: Prorocentrum cordatum (assembly GCA_963575745.1). Classification (NCBI taxonomy): domain Eukaryota; class Dinophyceae; order Prorocentrales; family Prorocentraceae; genus Prorocentrum; species Prorocentrum cordatum. The sequence goes on along the minus strand of CAUYUJ010015551.1, from coordinate 27,471 downwards.
CTGCTTCAGGAGTACAGCCCCGCCGTTCGTGCAGAGAAATATCGCACGCGTTGAGCCAACACTGTAGAAGTGCAGCCCGCTCGCGTGCAGAAGGCGCTGGCTGAGGCAGAGAAGGCTGGCTGCGGCCTCCAGTGCGCACTTTCGGCGGTGCTGTTATATATATATATATACACACACCACACGTACGCGCCGCCGAGGCATTCGTCGGGCTTGCCCCGGGAGGAGGAAAACGAGGAATACGAGTAGGAGGAGGAGGAGGAGGAGGAGGAGGAGGAGGAGGAGGAGGAGGAGGAGGAGGAGGAGGAGGAGGACGAGGACGAGGAGGAGGGAGGACGAGGAGGAGGAGGAGCGGAGCAGGAAGAGGAGGAGGAGGAGGAAGAGGAGGAGGAGGAGGAGGAGGATTGGAGGACGGGGAGGAGGAAGAGGGGGAGGAAAAAGGAGGAGGGGAGGCATGGGTCGGAGGATGGACGAGGCGGAGGAGGAGGAGGAGGAGGAAGACGAGGAGGAAGAGGAGAGGAGAACGAGGGGGAATAGGAGGAGGAGGAGGAGGAGGAGGAGGAGGAGATAGAGGAGGAGGAGGAAGGTCGGACAAGTGGATGAGGCGGAAGATGGGCGAGGACAGGGAGGAGGAACCAGAAATGAGGAGTACGAGGGAAAGGGAGGAGGAGGAGGAGGAGGAGGAAGAGCAGGAGGAGGAGGGACAGGCAGGAGAAGGCATGGTGGAGGGTGGAGGAAGGATCAGGCGGGGGAGGCTGGATGACGGTGGACAGCGGGGAAGGGAGTAATGAGGATAGGGGCAAAGGAGGAGTAGGAGGAGGAGGAGGAGGAGGAGGAGGAGGAGGAGGAGGAGGAGGAGGAGGAGGAGGATGAGGAAGAGGAGGTGGAGGAGGATTCCAGCGATTCCAGAATTCGGGGGATTCACGAGTGCAAGCTCGGGCCCACGAACAATCAATCAAGGAGCGGGGAAGGCCATGCCATACTTGGGTGGCTTGCCTTCGGCGAGCCGCTCAAGGTTACGCCTGCCAGTGGCGGACAGAGGCGTGCCAGTCTCGGGGCACGCGGGTGGGCAGGGCTTGGCCAACTTCTGAACAACGTTGGCGGCAAAATACCCACAGCACCGACAAAACAAAATCCCTTTGAATTCAGCCAAGACGTGCGTCGGATGCGCACGCGGGAAACAAGGATGTCCGACGGGGTTGCCCTGGGACGCGGGGCCAGGGGGAACCGAAGGGTCCAACCTGCCAGACGACGAGGACCCCAACACCAGCGCACCAGGGCATTGGCTGGGCCAAAAGTTGGCCAGCTCACCGCGGACGGCAGGAAATCTACTCAGACAACGAGAGCACTTAAACGATCCAGCAACTTTACGCACATCATGGCCCTGCTCACGCAATCTCGCCTTGCGGAGGTTGCACGAACTAGGGCCTCGCTCTTTGTGGTGCTCTCTACCTAGACGGTCCTCGCGAGTCCTCGGGCACAAGAGCGAGACATGCCTGGAGACCGCGAGGAGACGCTTAATTACACGGAGACAATTCTCATCAACATTATGGATCTCCCTGACCTTCTCAACAGGCAGGGCCCCCCACTTGGCAGCTTCCCCCGCAAAGTGATCGGCAACGCCGTTGGCGACTAATCCTTGGGGGGTCAGGCGGTGGGCGGAAACCTGCTTGAAGGTGGGGTGGCTCTTGCACCAGCGAACGTCCAACTTGCCTTCTCTCTTGCCAAGCTGGTCCCAGACCTGCTGCCACAGGTCGAACATGCACGAGTGATCAACCTCGGCATCCTTCCGAGCAAAGGCACGAGCGACAGGCAAGAAATCGGTGTACAACACGGCATCACCGACAACATAACGTAGCAACTGGACTACAGCATACAATTCGGCACGAGGGGAGTTTTGCTCGGCGCCAGGGAGGGTGCCACACAACACGCCAGACACCTGGAGGGTTCCAGGGAGGAGGTGCACAACAGACCACCCACATCTCCGCAACCTCCAATCCTTCGTATGCTCTCCTCCAGAAGCGTCACTCCCAAATATACCCCCATGTATAGGTACACCTTCACTAAGCGCCTCATGGAAGGTCCCCCAGGCCCAAACCTTAGCTTCGACAGGACGTAACACACCAACCGTCCATCCCAGGGGAACCAAGCCACGAGTCCAGAAACACTCAGATTCAGGAACACCAGCAAGGGAATCTTCATACATATGGTTAGTAAGGTGGAGGTGGACGTCGTCAATATTCACATTATCTTGACATCCCCAGTATCTGTGCCAGGGTGTCTCTGGGCAGGCACCACAGCGAGGGCAGACACCATTGCTGAGGTAGCCGCCGTCCTTGAGGCGCTGTTCTGGCCATTGGGCGCCAGAGACAAGGTGGTTCAAAATGGCAACGCCGTCGAGGTCGCCTTGCCGAGCCAGCGAATTCCTCAGCCTGCGCAAAACAGTAAAATCGACACCTTCATGCAGTCCCTGTCCCCCATACGCCTTAGACGCCTGGACCCAAAGCATACCACCCACTTGTTTTTCAATAGTCTTCCACAAAAAGTACGGGAAATCACGTCGGTTAACATGGAGGGTAACATCAGGGAATCTCCACGTGCAGGGCTCCATCGGGTTCCCATTGAGTTCCAAGACACACATGATGACAGACGCGATGGGCCCCCGTACATGACGCCAGCGGTGAGCAGGGGGAACACTCCGCAGCTTAGCTAACAACTTAGGCCACACTTTGTTCACACTCCCGAGTTGGCTCGGGTCAAGGGCACGGTAGGTTCGGCTCCATTCCAAAAGATGTTCAAAACGAATCTTATACGCTGGGTCGTCAGACATAGCATGATCAAGAGCGAGGAGGGTGGTAGTACAACAGCCTGCATGCCATCGTCCTGTCGCCTTGGCAGCCTGGGCACGGAGTACACGCATACGTGAAGGCGGTGTGCCGAGGACTTGATGGCTCCATGTGCCAACAGCAACCACTCCAGGCTTAAACAACTTGCGAGCACGACGATTGACATGAGATAGAAACGTGAGCTTCTTACTGCGAATTCGTGCCTCTTCCTTACGCTGATTCATTTTTCACATCGTCCTCCTCCTTCCCGCCGTAGTCCCCACTCCCAAATCCTTCGCAGAGTCAACAACCTTAAGCGGAATATTCAGCTCGTCACAAAGAGCCTGGAAGGGGCGACCAACCTGCCGAGAGGAGGCGACGACACACGACTTCGACGAGATCTTACACCCACGGTGTTTCAAAACATCACAAAGTTCACGCGCAGCAGGCACCAGTTTGGTAATGACGTCCTGCACAGAGCCTTGGATGCACTGGGTAAGGTCGTCAACGTAAGCCGAGATAGGAACACGAGGGACACGACAGTGTGCCGCCTCCAAGATATCATAGAGATAACATTTTATCCATGGTAGGGACTGGGAACAACCAGCTAAAATAGATTGGCCTGCCTGCATCACTCCCGACACCAGGGACTGGACCTCGAGGAGCCTGGGGGAGGTGTGGATCAGGAGGCCCAGGTAGAGGAGCAGGGAGGAGTAGTTGACAGCCTGAGCCAAGCCGATGAGCTTACTTGGGTCGATGGTGTCAAAAAACTTCTCCATATCCCAATGGCCAGAAACAGAAAACATTCCCTCCACCCGAGCACACTCGTGCAAAACTTCACGAAGCATGGCGGCCCTCAGGGCCGAGGAATTCTTCACAGCCGCATCCCAGAAGGCGACGTGAGAATCGGTCCAGTGCTGGATTTTATCCCCTCGGATTCGGGTATACAGTCGGTAGAGGGTGGGGCACTTAGTGATAGGCCTTTCAGACATGGACGACTTGGGCAGGAGGGTAACCAAACAGAGGTAGACCTGCTGGGGAAATTCAAGGGCATACTCGATGCCATTAAAGATGGTGGCCAGCTGATCGAGGGCTTCACCAGGGAGCCGCATCAGATCTCGTGGGGACCACCCGTCCACGCCAAGGGCCGTGTCGGCCGAGAAACATTTGCAAGCCGCGATCACATCTTGGCCCTCAATGCTGCGAGCCTCAAGAGCCTCAAGCTCGGCAACAGGACGGAGGCGACGCATAGCATACTCGAGATCACAAACTTGCCTACTCGTAGGCGTCCACCAGGACGCCCAAAACTGCCTTCGATATCTCATCAGCTCTTGGGGGGTCTGAGCGACGAAAGTGGGGGTAACAAACATCTCAACCTCTTTCTTGGCGTCAGAACGCAACCAACGGTGGACCACTTTCGCTCCCCCCGCGAGTCCCTTGGAGAGCCAGGCCTGGATGCCGAGCCGATTAGCTTTCCGAGCTGCCGTCCATGCGCGGCGAAGGACGGGGACAAGAGCTTCCTGGATGACAGCGAGCTTACATGGGTCACCTGGGATATCTTGCAACCGCCCTGTCCATGCAGCAGCTTGCCGAGCGTCGGCAAGGCCTTCGAGGTGTAGCCCCACCTCGTCACCGCGCGCTCGGAGGAGAGTCCTGAGAGCGGTGACCTGGGTGGTGCCTCCTCTCTTCAAGGCAACAGCAAAATCGTACAGGCGGGGCGATATCAACGTCCAAAAGGCCAGGCAGGGGTGGGAGAAACCTTGCTTCATCACTCCTCGTTTAGGAAGGGTCCGCTCCTGCGCAACTACCGCTCTGCCCCTGCGCCCCCCCGGCGCAGGCCAGGTAGAGAGGGGGCGGGAGCAGAACAGCATTTCCGCAGCAGTGGACCACCTTTGATAAGCATCCGAGAGTCCTTGGGAGTGGAGGGGCCAGTGAAACTCGAGAAAAGCTCCACGGACTTCGCGAGGTATCTCCACAACTTGGTCACCAGCACGGTGGACAAAATCACTCCATTGCTGATCAGGCCCAGGGTGGGCCCCTATTGGAACAGGTCGATCACGTTTCATCACGGTGTCACGGAGAACCTCGAGCGACATCTGCACATGCAAACAGGCGTGCGTCTTAAAAGCGGAGCTCCAATCCGCATCAATAGTCAGGTATGGGCGGATGTCCCGCGACACGACAGCATAATCGATCAGGCGGCCAGTGCCTTTGTCACATGTAAAGTCGGTGTTGCGGGGGTCCACCGTGACGCCAGAGACAGCCTCACAGAAACCACATTGGTGCAACTCAAGGGGCTCCATGTTGAAATCTCCCAAGAGGATCCACGGGCACTCAAGCATCCCCAAGAACTCAACCACTTCATGGAGACGATCGAGGTTCATACCAGAAGCTCCAATCCCAGAGACAAGATAAATAACTCCCAGAGCGAGCGTACAATGCTGCGTCTTCATTTCCAGGAAAAACCAACTCTGTCCCTGGCCCACGTTCTCGATCCCAGCTGGGAGACTACGCAGGAATTTCTTGCAGTAGACCGCCTTCTGCACGACAGCGCCTACACCACCGTGCCATCCTCCGCCAGGCGAAGGAAGAGCAGCTTGGAGGTGCGGGCGCCATCCCATAGATGAGCAGTCCTTCTTGGCGGCCTGTAGCTTGTCGGGTCCCTGATGGTGTTCGGCGAAGAGGAAAACGTCGACATCTTCCACAGCTCTGGCAAGCTCAGACTTAGCCAGTTCAGACCAGCTGGATACGTTGCAGAACTTAACATCGATGGTCGAACGTTCGTCCGCCTTTCGCCTTCGCCGCCCCAGGGACTCGTCAAACCAACGACGCGTCTTGCACAACTTGGGGGGCTGCCAGGTGGGCAAAAGCGTTAACCCACATATCATTAGCATAAGAAGCCACCTTGAGCTTCTTGTGCGCCTGGGCATGAATTTTTTTGACCAGGAGGGTCTCCAACCTCTCGAGGTCTTCAGGCTTACATTGCTCTGCCGAACGCTTGCGAAGCTCAGATAATTCCTGCCGATCAGCCTCACCGAGAAGATCATCATCGTCATCGACAGGAACAGCCTTATGTTCACCACCGCCCTCGCCGCTCGCATTGCCCATCGTCGCATCTGCATCCACACCAGTGCCAGCTTCACCAGGCGAAGACGAGGTGGGCGCGGAACCAGAAGAAACCGAGCTGAGGACGTTGTGAGCAGCAAGCTGGGCAGTACGAAGGTTGCACCATTCACTGAAGGGGACCTTGGTGCTGTCAGCAAGCTTACGTAGGTCATCATCTCCCAGGGTGTGTAGCTTCCCAAGAACTTCACGGGCATTAGCAGGTGCAGGGCCTGGTCCAGGGGCGCCAGGGGCATTTCCATGATCACCACCAGGTAGGCCGTCAGCACCAGCAGACGGGGCACGTGCAGTAGCCTGCGCAGCTGCAGCAGCCTCCATCTTCTGCTTCTTGAACATAGCTTCATCAAAATTGTCCTTCTTCTCCTTGGCGACGGTGTGGGCGGACTGGGCGACCTCAAGATGTGCAGAGGCTTCAGCGAAGGCCGCCTCCGCCAACTTGACCTTCTCACGAGCTTTGAGCAAGGCCTCCTGTCGTTCAGAGCGACTTTGCCAGGCCAGGCGCTCAGCCTTGGCCGCCTCCTCCACACCCTTCGCCAAAGCTGTCCGTTCACCAGCCACCGCTGCATCCAGCTGCGCATCAGACGGGACGTTCGGTGGTGGTGGGGGCGGTAGATGATGAGCAAGCACGTCACGAAGACCAGGAAACTGGGCGACAGCCGCACTTGCTTGACCTGACAAGTCGAGAGATTGTGAGTCGACCGCCGCACTCGACTCACTCGTAGTCTTGTTGCGCATGACATATGATCCACTGCAGCGGCTGCACGCAGTATGACCATGAAAGAGGTACTCCCAGTGCCCGCACGCGCTGCAGACGGCGTAGGGGGAGGCCTCTCCACCACGGCGACGCTTGTGGACACGGCGACCAGCATCACGGCGCTGCTGATCACCACCTTTAGTACGCCATGGAGGGGTACGCTCCGCTGAAGTCCACGTCCACGGCATGGCATGCACGCTCCAACAGGAGCTCACGGACTGAGGGTAACCGAGGTGGGCCGCCAGGAGCCCCTGCGGTACTGGCAAAAGAAACGTCGAGCGCAAACGCTCTGGCACTGCCGCGGACTAGCGGTATCCACTTGTTCCACTGCGGAGCACAAAGCCTTGAGCCAAAATGGCTACGGGGAGGTGGAGGAGGAGGCGGAGGCGGAGGCGGAACCTGTGGGGGGGGTTTGGGGGAGGAGGAGGAGGAGGAGGAGGCGGAGGAGGAGGAGGAGGAGGAGGAGGAGAGGGGAGGAGGAGGGGAGGGGGAAGGAAGGGAGGAGGAGAAGGAGGAGTAGGAGGAGTAGTAGTAGAGGAGGAGGAGGAGGAGGAGGAGGAGGAGGAGGAGGAGGAGAGGAGGGAGGAGGAGGAGAGGAGGAGGAGGAGGAGGAGGAGGATTGGAGGAAGGATAGGAGGAGGATTGGGTAGTATAAGAGGAGGAGGCGGAGGAGGGAGGAGTAGGAGAGAGGAGGAGGAGGAGGAGGGAGGAGGAGGAGGAGGAAGAGGAGGAGGAGGAGGAGGAGGAGGGAGGGGAGGAGGAGGAGGAGGAGGAGGAGGAGGCGGAGGAGGAGGAGGAGAGGAGGAGGAGAGGAGGAGGAGGAGGGAGGAGGAGGAGGAGGGAGGAGGAGGAAAAGGAGGAGGAGGAGGAGGAGGAGGAGGAGGAGGAGGAGGAGCAGGGAGGAGAGGAGGAGGAGGACGAGGATTGGGAGGACGGGGCGGGAGGAAGAGGGGAGGAAAAAAGAGGGGGGGGATGGGCGGGGATGGACGAAGCGGGAGGAGAGAGGACGAGGATGAGGAGGAGGAGAGGAGGAGGAGGAGGAGGAGGAGGAGGAGGAGGAGGATGAGGAAGAGGCGTAGGGAGGAGGAGGTAGGAGGGTGAATCGGAGGAGGAGGAGGAGGCGGAGATAGAGCAGAGGAAGGCGGACAAGTGGAGAAGCCCACAGAGTTATAGAGGACGGGGAGGGGGAAGCAGAAAAGGAGGAGGAGGAAAAGGGAGGAGGAGGAGAAGGAGGAGGAGGAGGGGAGGAGGAAGAAAAGGCAGGAGGAGGGATGGTGGATGGTGGAGGAAGGATCAGGCGGGGGAGGCGGGATGACGGTGGACCGCGGGGGGGGAGTAATGAGGATAGGGGCAAAGGAGGTGGAGGAGGAGGAGGAGGATGAAACGCAGTATGCATCATCGCCGAACCTTACCAGGCCCGTTCTAACACCGTGATGACGGCATCTCTTTTTCTGACGTCCCCCGGGAGTCGAATGCTCGGGACCCGCCAAACTCGCGCCGGAAGTAATCCGGAGTTTTCGGCGTGCAAAGGCTGTTCCCGGTCCTGGGGACCGTCTGAAATTCTAGACGCTTCGCGGGACCCCACCAGCCCATCCAGAAACGATGCCCAGAGGAAGTGCCTCGATCAGGGAAGTGGGCAGCACACAAAGGAAGGGTACCCCAGTGGAGGCCGGTTGGAGCGTCTTAGGGGCCTCTTGGCGGTCCCAGACGCCTCTTAGAGAGTCTTGGGTGCTTTGGAGAGCTTCTTGGGGCCTCTTGGGGGTCTCTTGGGGGCCTCTTGGAGGCCTCTGGGGCGCTTGTTGGGGCCTCCTGGGGCCTCATGGGCGCCTCGTGGGGCCCTCTTGAAGCGCTCTTGGGAGCCTTCAGAGCGCTCTTGGAGCCCTCTTGGGCCATCTTGGAGTCATCTTGAAGCCTCGGATGGCCATCGGAAGCGAAAAGGCGAGAAAGCCCAACATGTTGATTTTCCGAAGGTTTTGGAAGGATTTTGGCCTCTTCGGGGCCTCCTGGGGGAGCTCTTTGGCCACTTGGAGCCGTCCTGAAGCGGTCTTGGGGCCTCTTGGAGCATCGTGGGAGCCATCTTGAGGCATCTTGGGATATCTTGAGCCATCTTGGAGGTCATCTTGGGCTCTCCCAGGCGCTCTTGGAGTCATCTGAAGCAGTGCCACCCCCCCCAGGAGGCCCAAATGTGGCCAACACCTTAGTAAAATCAATGATTTGGGCATTCTCGCCGAGGCCTCTTGGAGCGTCTTGGGTGCCTCTGGGGGGTCTCTTGGGGCCTCGTGGGGGTCTCTTGGGAGCCTCTTGGGGGCATCCTGGGGGCCTCTTGGGAGCTTCTTGGGGCCACATGGGTCGTTTGGGGCGCTCTTGAAGCGCTCTTGGAGGCATCAGAGGCGCTGGTAGAGCCATGTTGGAGGGGATCTGGCAAAGAAAGCGGAAGCATTTTTTAGCGTCCCCCTTGTAGAGCCTTTAAAATCGCCTCCTGAACCCCTCTTGGGGTGCTCTTGGAGCGTTCGTTGCCGCTCTTGGCGCCGTCTTGGGGCTTTCTTGGGCCCCTTTTGGAGCTATCTTGAGCCATCTTAGAGCCATCTTGACGCCTCGGATGCGCATCGCAAGCGAAAACATGAGAACACCAAAAACATTGATTTTCCCTAGGCTTTTGAAGCATGTTGGCCTCTTGGAGACATCCTAGTGATGCTCTTGTGAGCACTTGGAACCGTTTTGGGAAGCTCTTGGAGCGTCTTGAAACATCATGGGGACCATCTTGAGGCATCTTGCGCTATCTGGAGCCATCTTGGAGGTCATTTTGAGCTCCCTGAGGCTATCTTGGAGCCGTGTTGGGCCATCTTGGACGCTCTAACTACCCGCGGCCCCCCCTGTCCAGGTCAGTGGGGAGGGGGTAGGGGGAGGGGTAAACCCCTCCCCGAAGGGGAAGAAGGAGGGGTGGAAGAGGAAACGCTCTAAACCACCGACGCCCAGAGGGCTGGTGGGATTCATCCAGCCTGAACAGCCGACCCGGGGAAGGTGCGCAACCGGGCGGGCCAAGGACCAGGACCAATCGTTCCCGGGCGTTCCAACACGCTCTCAGAGCGTTCTGGAGCTCTCTGGAGAGGCCGCGGCACCCGATGCATCTTCCAGAGCCACCAGGTCTCAAAGGTAGCCGATTGGTCCCAGGCCAGCGTTGTCCCAGTCCTGGCTTCGTCCCCGTGGATGGGCGGGGGCCAGCGCCTGGGTAAAAACCGAGAGGTCGGGGTCCCAGGGTTTCCTCCTCCTCC
>CAUYUJ010015551.1:0-10000 GCA_963575745.1 Prorocentrum cordatum | reverse complement strand
ACGACGGGGGGGGAGCGTGCAGGGGGAGGGTGTGCTCTGCAGGGGGGTCCGCTCGGCAATGGGAGGGAGTGCAGGGGAGAGGGCAGGGGAGTGGGTCTGCTCTGCAGGGGGAGTCCGCTCGGCAGAGGGAGGGACTGCAGGGAAGAGGGGTGGTCCGCTCTGAAGGAGGGGGCTTGTGTGCAGGAGAGGAAGTCTGCTTGCAGGGGGGGGGGCATTCTCCCAGGGGAGGGGGGGACCGTCCGCTATGCAGGGGGGGGCTGCACCGGGGCGGGGGCCGGCTCTGCAGCGGGGGGGGGCTCCCTGCCGCTAGGGAGGGGGGGGGCGGTCCGCTCTGCAAGGGGGGGAGTTTGATCGACAGTTGGGAGGGTCCGCTCTGGGAGGAGGGGGGGCTACAGGAGGGCGGGTCTGCTCTGTAGAGGGGGGGGGGCAGGGGAGGAGGATGCTGATGCTGATGCTGCTGCTGATGAGGATGTGGAGGAGTAGGAGGAGGAGGATGCAGAGGAGGATGAGGAGGAGTTGGAGGAGGAGGCGTGGGGGGGGGGAGGAGGAGGAGGAGGAGGAGGAGGAGGAGGAGGAGGAGGAGGAGGAGGAGGAGGAGGAGGCGGAGATGGAGGAACAGGGGGTGTTCGAGGAAGGACAATGAAGCTCAGAAGAAGGACGCGGGCTGCGGAGGGTTAAAAGAGGGTTGGCGATGACTGACGAGTTGGGACGGATGGTGCTTAACAACGACGAGTTGATAATGGATGAGAAGTTGAGATGTGAAAGAGAGGGAAGCACGAGAGGACATTGAGCTTGACCATGCGGCCAAGTATGAGCACAAGGAATACGAGGATGGGGAAGCACCACATGAATATGGGTCTGTTGCCCTTTCTGCGTTGTGGTCTTGATGATGGTTAGTTGTACCTCTGGTAATGCAACTGTGAGGACGGGGGGTCGTCATTATGACGATGGCGATGCTGATCACGGTAACGATGCCGATTATATTGACGATGTTGATGATGTTGTTGACGACGGCGATGCCGATGGCGATTACGATGATGCTGATGGTGACGACGACGAAGATGATGATGGTGATGTTGATGGTGGTGATGATGATGCGGGACATGCGGATGATGATGCTAATGGTCACGGTCATGGTGGTGATGCTCCTGCTGAATTTTTATGGTCACGATGGTGTTGATCATGCCATGGTGATGGTAATCGTGACGATGGCGATGTTGTTGATGATGATTATGATGATGCCGATGATGATGCTGATGCTGCTTATGATGATTATGATGATGATGAAGAGGAGGATCAGTATGAGGATGAGGAGGTGGATGATGACCAGGGTGAGAACGAAGACGATGACGATGGTGATGCTGAACATGATCGCTAGAGCAGTGGTGTCGCTGATGATTGTGATGATAATGGTGATGCTGATGATGATTGTGATGATGATGGTGCCGATGGTGGCTGTGCTGAAATTGATCGTGGCGATGATGATGCTCACGACGTTGATGCTGCTGATGATCCGGCTGCTGCTGATGACGATGACGATGATGATGGGTGATGGTGATGATGCTGGTGCTGATGATGATGGTGATGCTGCTGATGATGATGATGATGATGAAGGAGACGATGATGGTGCTGATGATGCCGATGATGATGATGATGATGATGATGATGCTGATGATGATGATGATGATGATGATGATGATGCTGATGATGATGTTGACAAGGATGAGGATGATGATGATGATTATTTCGATGCTGATGATGCTGATGATGGTGATGATGGTGATGATGGTTATGATGGTGATGATGGTGTTGCTGTTGATGATGATGATGACGACATCTGAGTAGGAGAGGGATCATGTATGGGAGCTTGGAGGGAACAGGGCTGGGAGAAGCAGGGGGAGAAGCAGGGCTGGGAGAAGCAGTGAAGAGAAGATGGACAGAAAAGAGGGAAGCAGGGAAGAGGAAGGACAGTGGGCGTGGAAAGATGATAAGGACTAGGTCGAGGAGGCGCTTGCGAGGGAGAGGACGAGGACGAGTGAGTGAGCGAGTTCTTTACCAGGGCATTCCGGAGCAGACACCCCCCCCCCCGCTTGCTCCCGCTCCCCGTGAACCCCCTGGTCCGCCTCCCGCCTCCCGCCTCCTCGTCCTCCTCCCTGCCACCTCGTCCCCCCCCCCCTCCACCTCCTCCTCCTCCTCCTCCTGGTGATGCTGATGTTGCTGATGCTTGTTGTTGTTTTTCTTTTTTTTCTTGCTCGTCTGCTTCTTCTTCTTCTTCTGTAGACCCCTCCCCGTCCTCCCCCTCAGTCCCCTGCGGGGCTCCTGGTCCCTCTCCTGTCCGTCCTCTCCTGTCGCTCCTTCTTCGTCGCCTCTGTCCGGTCTCTCCTCCGTCTGCCCCTCGCCCTGCCCTCCCTCGTCGGCCTTCTCTTCTTTGTCATCTCCTTCCTCACTGCCGGTGCTCCTGCTGCTGCTGCTGCCGCTATTTCTCATCCATCTCCTCGTCCTGCTCCCGCCCATGCTCCTGCTTGTCATCCCCCTCCCACTGTCGTTCTCGGCGCAGTCCTCCTCCCCTCATCGCTCTGCTTGTTTCTTGTTTTCCAGCTCCCCTCCAATACTTCTCCACCTCCTCCTCCTCCTCCTGCTCCTGCGCCTCCTCGTCCTCCTCCTCCTCCTCCTCCTCCTCCTCCTCCTCCTCCTCCTCCCTCCTTGACCTCCTCCTCTCCCACGGTGCCCCGCCAGGTGGCGCAGTGCATCAAGATTTTGGAGACCCGCTCGCTGCGACGCGGGTGGTCCCTGTGGTCCCCGGGTCCCCTCCGTCGTGACCCTGGCGCGACACACCGATGCTGATGCCTCGTTCACGCGGCGATGCGGCTTCATGACTCTCCCCCCCACATCATCCCTCTCCTCATCCCCGACTACTCTCAAACCATAAACCCTCCTCCTCCTCCTCCTCCCTACTCCTCCCCTCCTCCTCCTCCTCCTCCTCCTCCCCCCCTTCCTCCGCTCGCCTCCTCCTCCTCCTCTCCTCCTCCTCCTCCTCCTCCTCCTCCTCCTCCTCCTCCTCTTTCCCTCCTCCTCCTCCTCCCTCCTCTCCCTCCTCCCTCCTCCTCCTCCCTCTCCTCCTCCTCCTCCTCCTCCTCCTCTTCCTCCTCCTCCTCCTCCTCCTCCATACCATACCTCCTCCCCTCATCTCATCCTCCTCACTCTTTCCCCCCTCCCCCTCCTCATCATCATCCTCCTCCTCCTCCTCCTCCTCTCCTCCTCTGTCTTTCTGGGCTGGCCTGCTCTCTTCCTCCCCTCCCAACCCCCCCTCTGGGCACCAGGCGCGGCTGTGCCCACGCCTTTGCCAGCTCGCCGTTTTTCGCCCTCGCGCCAAGCAGGTGAGGGCTGAGGGAGGGAGGGATAATTATAATCCTCGGCGGGCGAGGGGGGTATGAATGAGAAGGAGAAGGTCTTCTCAGAAGGTGGCGAAACTTCTTGGCAGGCCTCCGTCCTTCTGGGAGGCTTTCGGTGACTTCGGGGAAGGCTCAGAGAATTTCTCAGAAGGCTTGGGGACTTCCGAGCCTTCTGCGAAGGCCAGCCGCTTCTCACCTCCCCTCCCGGGCTGGCCGCCGAAGCAGGTGAGGGATGAGGGAGGGAGGGATGAGGGCAGGCGGCATGTACATCCATCCGCTTGTTTCTTCCTTCACAGCCGAAGCTCTGGCCCTCGAGGACGCAGCTGTTTCGATACCCCGGCGAATCCAGCATACCCTCACTGCGGAACACGGAAGCGTTCAGCGCAAGTTTTCATTATTTGCGCAGAGGCTTGTCCCGGTGTGGCCGGAGGGGTAGGATAGAGGGACTAAGCTTAAGTCGAGCATGTCCTCCTACAGGCGGATTCTGGAAGAACAATGTCACCAGAGAAACAACCCAATCAGTGGATGGCTTGAACATTAGTGATATGGATCTTATGATCAATTGTGAGATCGATCGTGTAATCGATAGTGAGGACGATTGTCTAGCTGTTCCTCAGACCGATTGTGATGCCGATCCAACGAGATCGATACTGAGAACGATCGTGAGATCCTCGCGCGATCTCTAGTGAGATCGATTTTGAGATGGGAGTTATTTGAACGGGCTTCCTGAGTAAATGCGAGAGGGTCTCCGCCATCGGTCAATTCGGGTGAGCCGCATCCGGACCAATGCCTCCTGTGCCCAAGTCGCTTGACGGATCTGGTCCGGGTCTGCGTCGTGCTCAGAGGACTGTCTCAAACAGGGCTAGCATCGGGATACATCGCTCCAGAGCGTTCCGGAGCGCTCTCAGAGCGTTCCAGAACGCTCTGGAGCGGCCGCGGCGCCCAATACATCCTCCAAGCCCGCCGATTCTCAGAGATTTCGAGTTACCCCGATCCGATTTTGTCCCGACCTTCGCGTCGTTTTCCCTCTTAGCTCCCTGGGGGGCTGCGAACTGCGCAGCTGACACCGCTTCCGTGGGCTCCTCTCGGGGTGCGACAGGGAGGAGTTATTTACAAGGAGAAGTAATGGAGGAGGAGGAGGATGAGGAGGAGCAGGAGGAGGAGGAGGAGGAGGAGGGAGGAGGAGGTTGTCCCGATCCGATTTTGTCCCGATCTTCGCGTCGTTTTACACTTCCCACGTCAGTTCGGATTTGCAGTCGTGCCCTCCGTGGCTGCCGCTCCACTGCCCGTGCGGGGTCCGCGGCTCGCTGCCTGCTCGCCTGGGGTGCCCGTCGAGTCAGCAGGTCTCTCTGCCAGGGGAGGCGATCGTCGGCGGTGCTTGGCTCGCTCGCGTCGGGCACCGGAGGGCGATATAAAACTGACGTGGAAAGTTGAAAACGACGCGAAGATCGGGACAAAATCGGACCGGGGTAACTCGACATCTCTGAGAATCGGCGGGTTTGGAGGATGTATTGGGCGCCGCGGCCGCTCCAGAGCGTTCCGGAACGCTCTGAGAGCGCTCCGGAACGCTCTGGAGCGATTTATCCCGATCCTAGCCCTGTTTGAGACAGTCCTCTGAGCACGACGCAGACCCGGACCAGATCCGTCAAGCGACTTGGTCCGGATGCGGCGGCCGCGGGCCCTGGGCGCTGGTGGGCACAGGGCGGTGCCCGGTGGCGCGCGATCGTCTGCAGGGCAGAGCTCCCAGGCGAGAGCGCGCGGTGGCGCCATGGCGGGCATGGCCGACTGGAGGCCGGCCGCTGTCGCAGTGGGCTTGCTGGTGCGGTACCTCGCGGACGACCTGCACCACGTGAGGCCGGTGTGCCATGCCGAGGGCCGCCTGCGCCACGCCGGGGCGTCGGCGGACCCCGGCCTCGGCCTCCACGAGGAGATCCACACGGGCCCAGGCGTGTAGGAGGAGGAGGAGGGGGAGGAGGAGGAGCAGGAGGAGGGGGAGGAGGAGGAGGAGGAGGAGGAGGAGGAGGAGGAGGAGGGAGGAGGAGGAGAAGGAGGAGGAGGAAGAGGAGGAGAAAGGAGAAGGAGAGGAGGAGGAGGAGGAGGAGGAGAGGAGGAGGAGGAGGCAAAAGGAGGAGGAGGAGGGGAGAGCGGGAGGAGAGGAGGGCGGGAGGAGGAGGAGGAGGTGGCCGACCCCGCGAGGGTTGTGGCGCCGCGGGAGGGCAGCCGCCCGGCTGGGGCGCTGGGCCTCTTCGGCGGGGTGCGCAGGACGGGTGGCGTCGCGCCGGTGCTCCTGCTGAGGGCACGCGGCGCGGGCCCCCTCTTACAGGCTCACTCATCTCCTACTCCTCATCCTCCTCCTCCTCCGCCTCCCATCCTCCCCCTTCTACGCCTCCCCTCCTCCTCATCTCCTCCCCTCCTCCTCCTCCTCCTCTCCTCCTCCTCCTCCCCTCCTCATCTCCTCCTCATCCTCCTCCTCCTCCTCCTCCTCCTCCTCCTCCTCCTCCCCCTCCTCCTCTTCCTGCCGCGCCGCGGTGCTGACGGCCCAGGCCAAGGGAGTGGCCTGCCCCGCTTTGGGCGGGCTCTGGCGGCCGCGGGGGCCGACAACGGCGCGTGCAGCTGGAGGCGCAGCTCTGCTTGCTGGGCGGGCGCTCTCGGCCGAGGGGCGCGCTCGCGACGCCTCCTCGGATAAGGGCGCGCTGCAGGTGAAGCTCGGGGTCGTGGTGACGCCCGGAAGTCTTTCGCAGGCCTAGAGATTTACACCAACACCAATATCGGCGGTGTGCATCCACCGAGGGAGGAAGATCCCGATCTCGGCGCTGGTGGTAATACTCTGGCTTCCAAGGTGGCCGAAATATTGCCACCACCACCACCGAAGTCGAGGATCCTCTTCCCCTGTGCGGGCAACCCCCTGTGTTGGTGTTGGGTGTTGGTGCCCATTTGTAGGCCTCCAAGTCTTGTCCTTTTGGTATCGCTGCGGGAGGACTGGTGGCCTCGTGGGCTTCGCACCTTTCTCCTCGTGCTGTCCCTTGGCGCCGGGGACGTCCAGAACCCAGGGCAGCGCCCCGCGACTCTCCTGGCCGACGAGCTGCGGCGGCCCACCGAGGCGGGGCTGGACGAGCACGCGGTGGTGATGAAGATGCCTCTCGCGCGAGCTGGGAGCGAAGGTCCACGCGCTCTCCAGCTCGCGGATACGGAACGCTGGTGGAGGCGCACGCTGCGCTGATCGGGCCCATGCACGAGGAGAAGTTCGGTCAGACACGGCCGCAGCCTGGGCCAAGGGACCTCATCGGCGGCCCTTTCGACGACGCTCACTCGTGCTTCGGCTGGCTTGCGGGATGCGGCTCTCTGCCTTTGTCGCCGGTGCTTGCGGCGGCCGCGAACTGGGAGCTCTTGAGCGGGTACCAGGCCTTGAAGGAAAAAACAACAAGCCCTTGAAGAGCGGAAGGCCCTCGAGGGCCCAAAGGACTCTTACCTTGGGCTCGGCAACGGGACTTGGCCACCCTGTCGCCGTATTTGGCCAGCCCCTCCGCTCTTCAACGTAGAGTGCGGCGGGATCCCGGGCGGGCCGTCGCGGGAGCTGCCCCCGTGCCCATTGCTTTTTCGCCCAGACATGGGCTTTGTCGGTGCTACAGGATGCCGTGCGGTCAGAAGAAGGGCGGCCGCCAGGCAACACTGGCAGTCTTGGCGCAGTCGGGGCGTTGCTGCACTCACCGAGCTTTTCGGTCACCCCGAACCAGCTGGCGGTGTCGATTCGACGCCTTTTTCGGCCGGGCAGCTGTCTTGCCTGGAGGAGCTGAAGGATGCCTGCCGGGCCGTCGGCCCGCCGCCCGCTGGGCTTGGTGATGCTGCGGGAGCCTTCCGGGAGCTCTGCGGCGCCCGCGCCGGCTACGTTTTTGAAGCCGATGGCGCGGGCATCCCATGTCCTTACCACGCGGGATCCGCCTCGCTGCCTCCGGTTTCTTCTAAGCCCGTGGAGCCCGCCAAGGTGCTCGAGAGCCGAAAGCTGTAGATCTAGACGAAGTGAAGATCTCGTCTCCTTGACGGTGAGGGCAGCGGAGCATCCCTTGGCGACGGTGCTGGCACTTCCTCCGTCTATTCTGACCCAGCGCTAGCGAGGCGCCCAGCTGTGAGCGGCGAGTTCTCGGGAGACCTGCACGCGAGAGGCGTCGTGAGTGTCTCGAGCGCAAAGCCTGCAACGGGGGGGGTGTTCTTCGTGAGAGCGCGTCTCTTCGAATGATCTATGACGCTCGTGTTGCCAGTGACTTCTTCCGCGCGCCTGCGAAGACCGCCCCCCGGACCGGCGGATCTTGGGGTCGCGTGGAGGTGGAGGGCGAAGAGCCTTCACAGGTGGCTTAATCTGATGCGCAGGCCGCCTTCTATCGCATTGCCCTTGGCCCTGGGATGAGTGAGTTTTTTGGTGTTGCCAGAGGCGCGTGCTTCTTTCTTCCCCGGGCGATCGCTCGAGGGGCGCGCCCGCCCTGGCCCCGCTCGCTCTCCTCGCCCCCTCGCCCTCCCTATGGGCTGGCCTGGGGCGGCGTTTCTTTATCGGGCTGCCGTCGCGGCCGGGATGGAGCGGATGGGTTTGCGCAGCGTTGATGAGGTCTCTGACAGGAGGGGCCTCGCATGTTTGTGATGGCGCCTCCGCGAAGCACGCCGCGTACGTTGATAAGTTTGACGCTGTCTCTCTCGATGCGTCGCAGGCCATTTCTCGCATTCAGGAGGCCCGAAGCGCCCTCGAAAACATGGGGCTTGGGTGTCATGGAGTTTCGAGCGGTAGTCAGACATCTGAGTTCACGGGGCTCTTGTCTGACGGTGACAGGCGTGTGATTCGGGCCAGTTCTATCAGATTGTGGAAGCTTCGTCTCGTCCAGGATTTTGCGCTGGGCATTAGACGGGCTAGCGGAAACGGGATCCGAAAGCTGATTGGGCACTTCGCTGGGGCCAGTCTCCGCCGACGGGAAGCGCTGTCTATCGTGGATGCTTGCTACCGTTTTGCCGATAGTCACGCAAAGGGGCCGTTCCCTTATGGCCTGCCGTGGCGAGAGAGCTTCGAAGGATGTGGGGCTTGCCCCCCTTTCCCTCGCGCAGCACTCGCACGCTTTGGGGGTGACCTTCTACGCGTGAGCGACGCGTCGACGGAGGGCTTTGGGGCGCGCTGCGCGCAGCGGGAGCGGGTCGACGCGGCTCTGGTCGGACGATGCGACGAGAAGTGGAGGTTTAGGGCATGGGGCGGCTAGCGCGCAAGAGTGCGCCCTTCGCCCCGATGTTCTCGCGCTCGGCATGGGTGATCTTCGCCGTCGCCCCGCCGTTCGTCGCGCTGCCGACGCTCGACCTTGGGCGGACCGACTGATCGACAAGGTTCCAGCATCGGCAGCGGCCGCTTCGGGCTGGGCGGTCTGCGCCTGCGGGAGGTGGCGCGAGGAGGGCGACGCTATGAGGATGGAGGGTCGGGCTCTCGTCATGGCTGTTTGTCACTTGCTTCGGGCTGGGGCGCGCCATCGGCGGCGCGCGCGTTCTTTCTCGTGGACAATCTGGCCCCAGCCTTGGCCGCGGTCAATGGGCGCGCGAGATCTCGTCATCTTTTGCCCGCCTGCAGGCAGCTCGCAGCGCTCAGTCTGATCTCAGGCGGCCGGTTTCATGCGCGGTGGGGGCCGGGTGAGCTGAACCTTGCCGATGCACCGTCGCGAGGGCGGCCATCACCTAGCCGCGTTGTCTTCGACGGACTCGCCAGCGCTTACCAGTAGTTGCGTGAGCAGAGGGGCGAACAGAGAGTCGCGCGCCAGCAGCTGCGCGACGAGATCGAGCTCGCAGCCTTGCGCTCTTGCGACCTCAGCCAGGTCGGCGACTCGGGCAGCGACTGCGAGTTCGCTGCTGGCTCAGCAGGCCCAGACGCTGTCAGCGCGGCCAGCGGCTGAGGTTTCGATGGCGCCGAGGAGGTTGCCGAGCCCCTCCCACCCCGGGGCCTGAGTGGGGTGGGAGATCCGGGGCTGCCTGCGAACGGCGAAGGTCAGCGGGCTCTTATTTGCGATCCAGCCCACGGACCGCCTGCGCCAGAGGGCCCGCCAGGCGTTGTGCTCGGGGGCAGCGGCGACGCCAGACATCCCGCGCCGCCGCCCGAGCTGCTACCCAAGGCTCGCAGGCGACGGAGCGCCCCCGGGCTTCACCCGCCGGTCGCCCGATCCGGACGCTGGCGGCGGGGTGCCCAGCGACGTCAGATCGGGTCGAGAGGTCCGAGGCGCGGCAAGGGTTCGACCGACCGTTGGCGGCGTGCGCCGCACAGCAGGGTTGCGCATCGCGACGCTCCCCGGCCCGCTCTTCGCGCCGCCCCTGCCGCTGCGAACCTGCTTGCAATGGGGGGGCGGCCCTCGATGCGACCTCGCAAAGACGGTCGCCCCCCCCGGACGAGGCCGCCGCTGCGCAGCAGGCGCGCGACTGCGTTATGCCGCCCTGGCGCCTAAGCAGCGCATGATGGCTGAGGTGGCGAGCGCCAGGCGGGAGAGCTGCGGCGGCGGCGCATTCCTGGAGCTGTTCGCGGGCGCCGAGCGGCGAGCGGGTCGCCAGCTGCTTGCGTTTTCTGGGCGGTGCCGTAGTCGCCTTGGAGATTGCAGACT
>CAUYUJ010015550.1:271945-325915 GCA_963575745.1 Prorocentrum cordatum | reverse complement strand
TGTTGTTGTTGGTGTTGAATATTATTACTTCTAAAGAAATATTATTGTTGAGACCCCTGGTGCGCGACCCCCCTCCAAAACCTAGGCCGCAGCCTCATTTCCTTCATTTTCTAGCGAAAGCTTCAGAAAAGTGGATTGTCACCGGATCCGGTTGTTTTGTTGTAATCCGTTTTCCCTTGCAAAAAAAACACTATAAAATGAAAATTCTTGTTCTTACTTGATCAAATTGCAAGAATCCCTTGCAAAAAATAAGGTAAAGTGGACATTCGTGCGCGCAAGACGAAATCCTTCCAAAACCTTAGGTTTCGTAACGATTTTAACATAAAAACGTCAAACACCCAATGGTTTTTTAAGAAAAAATTGTCAAAATGTCCTTCCGCGCGCGCTGTCCGAATCCCACCAAACCAATGGTTTTTCAACATTTATGTTACATGAGCTCGCGCGAGCTACTTTTTCTTGTTCTAACATAATCAAATTTCAATAATCCCTTGCAAAAAATAAGGTAAAGTGGACATTCGCGCGCGCAAGACGAAAACCTTCCAGAACCTTAGGTTTCGTAACGATTTCAACATAAAAACATCAAAAACCCAATGGTTTTTCAAAACAAAATGTCCAAATTTCATCCCGCGCGCGCTGTCCGACTCCCACAAAACCAATGGTTTTTCAACATTTATGTTACATGAGCTCGCGCGAGCTACTTTTTCTTGTTCTAACATAATCAAATTTCAATACTCCCTTGCAAAAAAAAAGTAAAGTGGACAATCGCGCGCGCAAGACCAACAAAAAACACGACGATCTCAGGAACTTGCCCCAAAAATGTGACCAACTCCGCTCTCTCTGTCTCTCTCTCTGTCTGCTCTCTGTCTCTCTCTCTGTCAGTCTGTGTCATGTATTGTATGTCACAATTGCAGGATGCTGGGCACACGCGCGCCCCGAATAAGTGACCAAGTTCTGTGGGTGTGTACCCCACGCCAGTGTAGTAGCCACGGTCGTCCGCACGCCACGAAGTGAAGTGTCCCAACGTCATAGGGCGGGAAGCTGGGTTTGGGTGGTCGCGAAGAGTCGTTTGGATATTTGGTAGAGCTTGAACTGCCCCCCCCACGAAGTGGGGGTATTGTCTCGCGTCGCATGAAAACCCTGGCACTGGTGAGAACACTGAGCGTTCGGGTAAAATGATTGTTGTTGTTGTTGTTGTTGTTGGTTGTTGGTTGTTGGTTGTTGGTGGTGGTGCTAGTAATGTTGTTATTGTTGTCGTTGGTGTTGTTATTGTGGTCGTGGTTGTGGTTGTGGTTGTGGTTGTTGTTGGTGTTGTTGATGTTGTGGTTGGTGTTGAATGTCAACTACTAAACATTTATTAACCGTTTTCCCCGGATAGTAAAGTGCACCACCCCTTAACCCCTGAATGGTTATTATCCCTGGGTCAGACAGATTTGATTGTGGAGAGGGGCGGCGAGGCCGAACTTGATTATCGCGGGGGAAGTTGCGAATCGAAGTTGCTATCTTTCTATGTTGTTTAGCAACACCATCAAACACGCTGAGCATGGCAATGGAGGTCTCACCATTTCAGCTTTCGCAAGTCACCATCGAGGAGCCAAAACGCTGCCGCCCAGACCTGCAGTAAGTTCCTGCTGTGCAATGATCATCATCATCATCATCATCACCATCAGTATCATCATCATCAGCATCATCATTCTCATCGTTATCGCCATCACCATCAATCATCATCAGCATCATCATCATCATCACCATCATCCTCCGCCGGGGAAATCGTTTTTTTTTATCCCCCCCAGACCCCAAACTTGATTATCCCCAGGGGCTTGATATGACGGGTCGTCGATTCTTGTTGGACCCCCCCCCCCCCGGCGCCCTGGCGCCTTCTCCGCGGCGCCGGCTACATGTTCACGGCGCCGGCTACATGTTCCCCGAAAGTGAGGCTCACCCTCGAGCGGTTTGGGGGGGCGCCAAAACCGGCCCCCCAACAACAACAGCGCTCCCGCTCGAGACTTCCTCCTCTTTTACTCAGGACTGGTGCTCCTGCTCGCCGCCGAAAGCCGCCGTCCCAACAACACCGGCGCTACCGCTCGAGATGTCCTCCCGTTTTTTCCTTGGACTGGCGCGCGTCACTCTTTCTCTCATCTGCGCCGCCCCCAGCAACAACAACGGTCCCGCTCGAGACGTCCTCCCTTTTTTACTCGAGGCGGTGCTCCTCCTGGCCGCCAGAAACCGCGGCCCCGACAAAACCAGCGCTCCCGCCAGAGACTTCCTCCCGTTTTACGCTGGACAGGCGCCCTACTCTCTTTTGAATTGGCGCCGCTCCCAGCAAGAACAGCGCTCGCGCTCGAGGCTTCCTTTTTTTTGTCCTCAGGACGCTGCTGTTCCTCGCCGCCGACAGCCCCCGTCCCGACAAAACCCCGGCTCCCGCTCGAGACGCCTTCCCTTCTCACTCAAGGCGGTGTTTCTCTTCGCCTCCGACAACCGCCGTCCCAACAAAACCAGCGTTCCCGCTCGAGACTTCGTTTTGCTTTACGCTGGACTACCGCCCTACTCTCTTCAGCACTGGCGCCGCTCCCAGCAACAACAGCGGCCGTGCTCGAGACTCCCTCCCTTTCTATTCCGGGCCAGGTCCTTGCCTCGCCGCCGACAGCCCCCAGCCCCACCAAGGCAATCCTGTCGCTCGATATTTCCTTGTGCTTTACCCTTGGCTGGGGCTCCACTGGCGGTCTCGCATCGGCGCAGCAAGGCGCGGGCATGCGTCTTCGAGGTGGGAAATTCCTCGGAGAAGGTGTTTGCAAGACCTCATTGGGCAGGATATCTGGGAATGGGAATAACAGACCCCGCTGTAGAACAATAGTCCCTCATGATGGGGATGGTTCTCATGATGGTCGCAAGCTACGTGTGGAAGCATCGCGCGTGAGGGTAAAATGGTTGTTGTTGCTGCTGCTGTTGTTATTATGACTGTCGTCGTTGTTGTTGTTGCTGCTGCTGGTGTTGTTGTTGCTGTGGTTGTTGTGGTTGTTGTGGTTGGTGTTGCTAATGTTGTTGTTGAATATTATTACTTCTAAAGAATAATTATTGTTGGGCCCCCTGGTGCACGCCCCCCTCGCCGCGCCTAGGCCGCAGCCACATTTTCATCATTTTCGCGAGGAAGTCTCAGGCAAAACGGGGGAGTCCGGATCCGGTTGTTTTGTTGACGCCCGCTTTCCCTGTCAAAAAACAATATAAAATGACATGTCTTGTTCTAACATAACCAAACTTCACGAATCCTTTGCAAAAAATGACACGAAGTGCACACTCGCGCGCGCAAGATGAAATCCTTCCAAAACCTTCGTTTTCGTAGCGAATTTAACATAAAAACATGAAAACCGCAATGGTTTTTCAAAAAAAAAAAGTTTCAAAAATTCATCCCGCGCGCTCTTGCGGATTTCTTAGGCAACCCAGTACTTTTTCAACATTTCTGTCAAACGGGCTCTTGCGAGCAACTTTTTCACGTGCTTCGAATTTCTGCAACAACGGTTGCGCGCATGCCAGGGCCATCATCCCTGTCAAATAATACCATATGGGACACATTCGTTTTTTCTTCGCGCGCGCACGCCGTCGTCGTCGGCCGCGGGGCCCTGAATAGTAGCCACGGTCGTCCGCATGCCACGAAGTGAAGTGTCCGAACGTCATAGGGCGGGAAGCTGGGTGTGGGTGGTGGCGAAGAGTCTTTGGAAATTTGGTAGAGCTTGAACCGGCCCCACCCCAAAGGTGGGGGTATTGCCCGCCTCCTATGAAAACCCTGGCACTGGTGAGAACGGAGCGTCCCCACGTGCTAGTAATTGTTGTTGTTGTTGTTGTTGCTGTTGTTGTTCTCGTTGTTGTCGTTGTGGTTGTGGTTGTTGTTGTTGTTGTTGTTGTTGTTGTTGTTGTTGTTGTTGTGTTTGTTGTTGTTTTTGTTGTTGTTGATGTTGAATTCTCACTTATGAAGAATAATTATTGTTGATCCCCCACCGGTGCATACTGTTTTTTTCTCAATCGGAGTGTGCCCCTCGACGCTCGCACCCTGTTTTTTGGCATGGAAAGTTTTGATGCTCAAACTGGGCCCCTGGCCCCCGGGTTACAACAACAACGGCTCCCGCTTGAGACTTCCTTACAAGTTAGCCAGGACCCCCGCTCCCGCTCGAGACTTCCTCGCATGTATTCAGGAATCGCGCTTTCTCTTGGGATTTCCTTACAATTTATACAGGAATCGTTCTCCCGGCGCTCTGGAGTCGCGCTCTCGCTGGAGACTTGTTTGCAACTTACTGAAGAATAGCCTTGCGTTGGAATTTCCTGCAATTTGCTCAAGCTCCGCGCTCCCGACACCCAGGCACCCAGGAGTCGCGCCCGTTGTGGCCCCATATGCATGCCCTTCGTGGCCCCGCTGTCCCCATTTGTGCCCCCCTCACTGTCCTACGTGGCCCAGTTGCTACCCTCAGTGGCCCCATGGTTGTCTTCTGTGGCCCCGTATTATCTGCACTTCGTGGCCCCATACGCATTCCCTTCGTGTCCCCGCTGTCGCCCTTCGTGGCCTACTTCGTGCCCTTCGTGGCCCTGCTGTCATTCTCTCTCGCTTTCGCTTTCGCTCGTCGTCGCCGTCGTCGTCGTCGTCGCCGTCGTCTTCGACGTCGTCGTCGTCGTCGTCGTCGTCGTCGTCGTCGTCGTCGTCGTGGTCGGTCCCCTGTCCGTCCCCCTTGGGGTCGGGTCGACGGTCCGCGGCCGCCCCGCCGATCAGCGCTGCCGCTGGCCAGGCCGACGGTCCGCGGCCGCCCCGCCGCTTGCCGGGGCCCGGCCTGCAGGAAAGAAAGGTATACCCCCCAAAAGGGGTTCGATCGAAGACGAAGAGGGCGGGTATCGAGGGTTTGGGAAATACGCGTTATTGGACACTCGAGCATATAAGGGCGAACAGTCTTAAGATGATTGTTGTGGTTGTTGCTGTTGTTGTTGCTGTTGCTGTTGTTGTTGTTGATGTTGTTGTTGTTGTTGTTGTTGTTTTGGCTTCGTCATTCACCCCCGCGACCCAGCCAGCAAACCACCCGCTCCCCACCCCGCGACCCATTCGCGACCCATTCGCGACCCACCCGCGACCCACCCGCGACCTACCCGCGACCCACCCGCGACCAACCCCGCGACCCACCCGCGACCCACCCGCGACCCACCCGCGACCCACCCGCGACCCACCCGCAACCAAGCCCGCGACCCGCCTGCAACCAACCCCGCGACCCACCCGCGACCCACCCCGCGACCCACCCGCGACCCACCCGCGACCCACCCGCGACCCACCCCGCGACCCACTCGCGACCCACCCCGCGACCCACCCACATTGCTTTAACCAAAAATCGACGCCTGCGGCGGATTTGTTGTCAGAGTGAGCCGGCCGAACGGTCATTCAATGTCCTTGGGTGCGTGACTGAAGTGGGATTCCGCGATGCGGATTATTGTTGTTTGTTTGTTTGTTTGTTTGCTTGCTTGTTTTTCCCTACCTAGGCTCTGCCTAGAAGGGTTCTTACTCTCGAGCTTAAAGGGGCCGGGCAGTGCTACACGCCCCGGGCGGTTCCCCCAGTCCCCGCCCCGCGGTTCCCTCAGTCCCCTGGGAGCTTTAGCCTTAGCTTTAGCTTTAGCTTAGCTTTCGCTTTAGCTTTAGCTTTAGCTTAGCTTTAGCTTAGCTTTAGCTTAGTGTTAGCTTAGCTTTAGCTTAGCTGTAGCTTAGCTTCAGCTTAGCTTCAGCTTAGTGTTAGCTTAGCTTTAGCTTAGCTTCAGCTTAGTCTTAGTTTAGCTTTAGCTTAGCTTCAGCTTAGCTTTAGCTTAGATTTAGCTTCGCTTTAGCTTAGCTTTAGCTTAGCTTTAGCTTAGTTTTAGCTTAGCTTTAGCTTAGCTGTAGCTTAGCTTTAGCTTAGCTTCAGCTTAGCTTCAGCTTAGCTTCAGCTTCGCTTTAGCTTCGCTTTAGCTTAGCCTTAGCTTAGCTTTAGCTTAGCTTTAGCTTAGCTTCAGCTTATTGTTAGCTTAGCTTTATCTTAGTGTTAGCTTAGTGTTAGCTTAGCCTTAGCTTCGCTTTAGCTTAGCTTCAGCTCAGCTTTAGCTTAGCTTTCGCTTAGCTTTAGCTTAGCTTCAGCTTAGTGTTAGCTTAGCTTTAGCTTAGATTTAGCTTCGCTTTAGCTTAGCTTTAGCTTAGCTTCAGCTTATTATTAGCTTAGCTATATCTTAGTGTTAGCTTAGCTTCAGCTTAGTGTTAGCTTAGCTTTAGCTTAGCTTTAGCTTAGCTTTAGCTTAGCTTTAGCCTAGCTTCAGCTTAGCTTTAGCTTAGCCTCAGCTTAGCTTTAGCTTAGCGTTCGCTTAGCTTTAGCTTAGCTTTAGCTTAGCTTTAGCTTAGCTTTAGCTTAGCTTTAGCTTAGCTTTAGCTGAGCGTTAGCTTAGCTTTAGCTTTAGCTTTAGCTTTAGCTTTAGCTTAGCTTTAGCTTAGCTTTAGCTTAGCTTTAGCTCAGCTTTAGCTGAGCTTTAGCTTAGCTTTAGCTTTAGCTTTAGCTTTAGCTTTAGCTTTAGCTTAGCTTTAGCTTAGCTTTAGCTTAGCTTTAACTTAGCTTTAGCTTAGCTTCAGCTTAGCTTTATCTTAGCTTTAGCTTAGCTTCAGCTCAGCTTTAGCTTAGATTTCGCTTAGCTTTAGCTTAGCTTCAGCTTAGCTTTAGCTTAGCTTTAGCTTAGCTTTAGCTTAGCTTTACTGTTACTACTAATGCTGCTTTCCTAGGGGCTCCAACTCCTAGGTAGGGTCGCACTGGGATAATTTGTGTTGTTATTTGGCGTCGTCCCCCCCCCGCGACCCGGCCCGCGACCCCTCTCTCCGACCTGCCCGCGACCCACCCCTCGACCCCCCCGCGACCCACCCGCGACCCACCCGCAACCAAGCCCGCGACCCACCCACCACCCCCTACCCGCGACCCACCCGCGACCCACCCCGCGACCCACCCGCGACCCACCCGCGACCCACCCGCGACCCACCAACATTGCCTTAACGAAAAATCGGGGCGTGCGGCGGACTCGTTGCATTGCTTATTAGAAATAATTCGCGCCTGCGGCGGGCTTCATCAGAGCCTCGCAGACTGCACACGTCTCCGCCGCCCTCTCACTCTTATCCGCGACCGCGGGCTGCTGCGTACTATCTGTAAAAATTAGGCGCTTGCGACGTGCTCCTTCAGACGCTCGCAGACTGCAGACGTCCCCGCCGCCCTCTCATTCTTGTCCGCGACTGCGGGGTGCAGTGTAGCATCTGTGAGAATTAGGCGTTTGCGGCGGGCTCCTTCAGAGCCTCGCGGGCTGCAGACGTCCCCGCCGCACCCTCGCTCTTATCCGCGACTGCGGGGTGCTGCGTGTTACGTATTTGTAACAATTAGACGCCTGCGGAGGGCTTCTGTCAGAGCCTCGCGGGCTGCAGACGTCCCCGCCGCGCCCTCACTCTGATCCGCGACTGCGAATGCTGCGTACAGTTTGCAACATTCGGCGCCTGCGACGGGCTCCTTCAGAGGCTCGCGGACTGCCGACGTCCCAGCCGCCCCCTCGCGCTTATCCGCGCCTGCGGGGTGCTACGTACTATTTGTAAAGATTCGGCGCCTGCGGCGGGCTCCTTCAGAGCCTTGCTGACTGCTGACGTCCCCGCCGCCCCCATCACTCTTATCCGCGACTGCGGGGTGCTGCGGGTTATCTGTAAAATATTAGGCGCCTGCGGCGGGCTCCTTCATAGCCTCGCAGACTGCGGACGTCCCTGCCGCGCCCTCAGTCTTGTCCGCGACTGCGGGGTGCTGCGCATGATCATTCAATAGTAGACGCCTAGACGACTAGCCGACGTATGCCTAACTTATAAATAAATAGTACTGCTCATATGTAAAAGTTAGGTAGACGCCTAGACGACTGCGGCGGGATCCTGCAGTGCCTCGCAGAGTGCAGGCGTCCCCGCCGCCCCCATCACTCTTGCCCGCGACTACGGGGTGCTGCCTACGAATTGCAAACATTACACGCCTGCGGCGGGCTCCTTCAGAGCCTCGCAGACTACAGACGTCACCGCCGCGCCCTCACTCTTATCCGCGACTGCGAGGTGCTACGTACTATTTGTAAAAATTAGGCGCCTGCGGCGGGCTTCTTCGGAGCCTCGCAGACTGCAGACGTCCCCGCATCCACCTCAGTGTTGTCCGCGACTGCGGGGGGCTGCGGATTATTTGTGAAAATTAGACGCAGGCGGCGGGGTGCTCCAAGACCCTTGCAGACTGC
This sequence comes from Prorocentrum cordatum, assembly GCA_963575745.1. NCBI lineage: Eukaryota > Dinophyceae > Prorocentrales > Prorocentraceae > Prorocentrum > Prorocentrum cordatum. Next base: position 317,641 of record CAUYUJ010015550.1, on the reverse strand, counting down.
GGACGTCCCCGCCGCCCCCTCACTCTTATGCGCGATTGGGGGGGGGGGGGTGCTGCGTATTATCTATAAACCATGAGGCGCTTGCGGCGGGCTCCTTCAGAGCCTCGCAGACTGCAGACGTCCTTGCCTCGCCCTCAGCCTTGTCCGCGACTGCGGGGCCCTGCGCACTTTTGCAATAGATAGATGCCTGCGGCGGGCTCCTTCAGAGGCTCGCGGACTGCAGACGTCCCAGCCGCCCCCTCATTCTTGTCCGCGACTGCGAGGTGCGTCGTACGATTTGCAGAAATTAGGCGCCCGCGGCGGGCTTCTTCAGAACCGCGCGGACTGCAAACGTCCCCGCCTCCCCCGCATTCTTATCCGCGACTGCTGGGTGTTGCGTACTATTTGTAAACATTAGGCGCCTGCGGCGGGCTCCTTCAGAGCCCCGCAGACTACAGACGTCACCGCCGCGCCCTCACTCTTATCCGCGACCGCGGGGTGCTGCGTATCATTTGCAACAAATTACGCGCCTGCGGCGGGCTTCTTCATAGCCTCGCAGACTGCAGACGTCCCCGCCGCCCCCTCACTCGTATCCGCGACTGCGGGGTGCTGCGTGTTATCATTAAATTTTAGGCGCCTGCGGCGGGCTCCTTCAGTGCCTCACAGGCTGCAGACGTCCCCGCCGCCCTCTCACTCTTGTCCGCGACTGCGGGGTGCTAGCTACTATTTGTAAACATTGGGCGCGTGCGGCGGGCTTCTTCAGAGCCTCGCAGACTGCAGACGTCCCCACCGCCCCCCTCACTCTTGTCGTCGGCCGCGGGGTGCTGCGTATTTCTCACTGTCCACCGACGGGTGCCATATAGCGGACCTGGAGCCACCCAGAACGACGCGATCGTGTTACGCATGCGTAATCGGAAAAAGGGGTAGCTGTGTACATGGAAGGAGGAGGGGGAGGAGAAGGAGGAGGAGGAGGAGGAGCAAATAGGGGATGAGTTGGATGATGATGATGATGATGATGATGATGATGATGATGATGATGATGATGATGATGATGATGATGATGATGATGATGATGATGGTGGTGGTGGTGGTGGTGGTGATGATGATGGTGATGATGCTGGTGATGATGATGGTGATGATGATGGTGATGGTGATGTGATGATGATGATTGATGATGATGATGATGATGATGATGATGATGATGATGATGATGATGATGATGATGATGATGATGATGATGATGCTGATGCTGATGCTGATGATGTTTATGATGATGATGATGATGATGATGAGGAGGAGGAGGAGGAGGAGGAGGAGGAGGAGGAGGAGGGGGTGATGAGGAAGGAGGGCGAGGAGGAACAGCGGCAGCAGGAGCAGGACTGGGAGCAGCGCGGGGGAGCAGGAGGACAAGGGGAAGGCGACGGCGGGGAAAGGAGCGGGGGGACAAGGACGAGGAAGGACTCGGATCCAGAAGAGTGTGCCCGCGCTGGGGCGAGGGCGCCAGTTTAAACGACGGGGGCAAAACGCCAATCTAAAATGAGGCGCACGCTGCAGCGGGAAAAGAATCTTGAGGAACCGGAAACGTTCCGATCGAAGCAGAGGCATGCACCAGATCGAAAGGTGAACTCGTGCGTGCAAGAGAAATCAATTTCACGGTGGGACAGGGAGAATTGCGACACGTAGTCGGTGGAGAAAGGTGGGGAGTAATAGGAGGAGGAGGAGGAGGAGGAGGAGGAGGAGGAGAGGAGGAGAGGAGGAGGAGGAACAGGAGGAACATGAGGAGGAGGAGGAGGAACAGGAGGAAACAGGAGGAGGAGGAGGAGGGGAGGAGGAGGAGGAGGAGGAGGGAGGGAGGAAGAGGAGGGAGGAGGAAGGCAATGGGCATGCAGGAGGCGGATAAGCAGCAGTAGCATGTCCAGGTGCCCATCCTCTCGTCTCTTCCTCGAGAGCTTCCGCTTCCCTCCCCCACCGCCTCCTCGCGGCTCCTCCTCACTCTCCTTGTGTCGCTCCTCCCTGCCTCCTTCTGTCGTCCTTCGCCGTGGTGCATGTGCTCTTTCCCCCCCCCCCCTCCCGTCCTGCGTTTCGCTCTCCCGCGTTTGGTGTTTGTTCTTGTTGTTCTCAACCATCGTAAAGTGATTCTCCTCTCTTCCTCCTCTTCCCCCCCCTGGCGTGCCTCTTGTTCTCCGCACGTCGATCAGCTCGGCACACCCCTCACACGCTTCGGAGCTCCACCGAAGGCCCCAGTGGCGACGATCGCATGCGTCCGCCCAACCAAGTAAACCGCTTGGCGGCCCCATAGGGAGCTCCACCGAAGGCCGCAGTGGCGACATTCGCATGCGTCCGGCTCACCCAGTACAGCGCTTCGTGGCCCCGTAGGGAGCTCCGCCGAACGCCCCAGTGGCGACGTTCCCATCTGTCAATGGCCCCATATGGATTTCCACCGCAGGGCCCAGTAGCGACGTTCGCATGCGCCTACCCCACCCAGTGCAGCGTTTCGTCGGCGCCAAGGGAGCTACGCATAAGGCCCCAGTGGCGACGAACGCACGCGTCCGCCCAACCAAGTAAATCGCTTGGCGGCTCCATAGGGAGCTCCACCGAAGGCCTCAGTGTGGACGTTCGCATGCGTCCGGCTCACCCAACGTTCTGTGGCCCCACAGGGAAAGCCAATGAAGGCCCCAGTGGCGACGTTCGCATGTTCCCGCCCCACCCAGTACAGCGTTTCGTGCCCCCATTGTGAGCTCCAACGAAGGCTCCTGTGGCGACGCTCGCATGCGCCCGCCCAGCCCATTACAGCGTTTCGTGCTCCACCAAATTCCTCATTGTCGACGTTTGCATGCGTCTGCCCCGCCCAATACAGTGCACCTTAGCCCCATAGGGAGCTCCACCGAAGGGCTCAGTGGCGACATGTGCATGCGGCCGCCCCATCAGGTACAACGTTTCGTTGCCCCACAGGGAGCTCCATAGAAGGCCCCAGCGGCGACGTTCGCATTCGTCCGCCCAGCCCATACAGGGCGTCGTAGACCATAATAGCTTTACCGTAGGCCCCAGTGGCGGCGATCGCATGCGCCCACCCCACCCAGCACAACGTTTCATGGCCCCACAGGGAGCGCCACCGATGGCCCCAGAGGCGACGTTCGCACGCGTCCGCCCTGCCCAGTACAGCGCTTTGCGGCCCCGTCAAAAGCTCCACTGCAGGACCCAGTGGCGACGTTCGCATGCGTCCACCCCACCGAGTAAAGCGTTTGGCGGCCCCGCATGGGAAAGCCAATGAATGCCCCAGTGGCGACGTTCGCATACGCCCGCCCCGCTCAGTACCCAGTACAGCGCTCCGTGGCCCCATCCGGAGCTCCACTGAAGGCTCCAATGTTGACGTTCACATGCGTCCGCCCCACCTAGTACATTTCTTTGTGGCCCCATAGGGGTCTCCGCCGAAGGCCCCAGTGGCGACGTTCGTATGCGCCCGCCCACCCCAATACAGCGTTGCATGGCCCCCTAGGGAGTGCCGCCGAACCGATGGCTGCAGTGGCGGCGTTCGGTTGCGTCCGCCCAACCAAGAACAGCGTTTCATCGCACCGTAGGGAGCTCCACCGAAGGCCCAAGTGGTGTCGTTCGCCTGCATCCGCCCCACCCAGTACAATGCTTCGTGGCCCCATAGGGAGCTCCACCGAAGGCCCTAGTGGCGACGTTCGCATGCGTCTGCCCGCCTGATGCCGGCGCACCCCTCACGCGTTTCGTGTCTCGCGCTGCCCATGCGAGCAGAGGCTCTACCGCGTGCGCTATTCGAAGTGTGCGTGCCCACTATTTCGTCTCATCCCCCTGGTGCTACACGCCGTTGCATCTGGTTGGGTCCTTCGTCAGGCTAGTTATTGTTGTGGTACTGGTGGTTGTTGTAGTTGTGGTTGTTGTTGTGAGGCAGACATCAGGCGGGAGCCGCTGTTGTTGTACACCCAGGGCCCAAAAAACAATTCTGAGACCCAAGATTTCCCCTGATTCAAAAACAGGGTGCGAGCCCTGGGAAGGACACTTCAATTGAAAAAGCACAATGTGCCCGGAGGGGGGATCAACAATAATTATCCTTTAGGAATGAGAACTCAACACCAACAGCAAGAGCACCAGCAACGCTCCCGCCTGATATTTTCCCCACAGTTCATTTCAAGTGGCGCTCTCTCGCGAGACTTCCTTCTCATGTGTGCTTGGGTCGCGCTCTCGCGTGGGACTTCCTCGCACGTTGCTCCATCGCCGCGCCCTCGACAGTCAGGATTCACGCTCTCGTGGTAGACTCGGGAATTCAGAGCCCCGAATCATCAGGGGTAACTCGGGTCAGGGCTAACTCGGTTCGTTTTTTCGGGAATCCGAACCCGAGTTACCCCGGACCCGAGTTACCCCGGATAACTCGGGCGCCCAAGGAATCGCGCCATCTCTCGCGATTCATACCGGACCGACGCCTCAGCGACCCGCCCGCCCGACCCGGCCGCCCAGGCGCCCGCCCGCCAGATCCCCGCCCGTCGGGGTGTCGGCCCGCCCGACCTCGCCCGTCTGGCTCTGCCGCCTGGTTTCCCAACCCCCTCCCCCTCCTCCTCCTCCTCCTCCTCCCCCTCCTCCTCCCCCTCCCCCTCCTCCTCCTCCCCCTCCCCCTCCCCTCCTCCTCCTCCTCCCCCCTCCTCCTCCTCCTCCTCCTCCTCCTCCTCCTCCTCCTCCTCCTCCTCCTCCTCCTCCTCCTCCCCCTCCTCCTCCTTCTCCCCCGACCCTCCTCCTCCTCCTCCTCCGCCTCCTCCTCCTCCTTGCCTCCCCCTTCCCACGAACCCCGGGCGTGCACCATCCTCCGCCCTCCCTTTTGGCCAGGCCAGCCCCTCCTCCCCCCCATTGTTTTTGGGGCTGCGCCAACTACGCGTGGCAGGGAAGGAAGATCCCTCAAGGGTAAGGGGTGCTCCAGATTTCGTAATAAAAGGGAGGGGGTCTGTACCTTCCAAGACAAGCCATTTCAGACCTCCCCCGTGGGAGAACCCTCCAAAACATCGAACCCAGACCCCCCAGGCCCTCCAAGATAGCCTGGAAGAGACCCCCCCCGAAATGAGACCCCCCTCCCTTTATGACGAAATCTGGAGTACAGAACGATCGAGGACGAAGGGGGCGGGCCTCGAGTCCTGTGAGTACAGATGCTGAGTGGCGCGCGAGCCTGCAAGAGCGAGGAGGCCAATGATGATTGGTGCTGTAGTTATTGGTGGTGGTGGTGGTGGTTTTCTCGTTGTCTCTCTCTCTCTCTCTTTCTCTCTCCCCTCCCTCTCTCCCTCCCTCCCTCCCTCTCTCTCCTCCGCCTCCTCCTCCTCCTCCTCCTCCTCCTCCTCCTCCTCCTCCTCCTCCTCCTCCTCCCCCCCTCCCCCTCCTCCTCCTCCTCCTCCTCCTCCTCCCCCCCTCCTCCTGCTCCTCCTCCTCCTCCTCCTCTCCTCCTACCTCCTCCTCCTCCTCCTCCTCCTCCTCCTCCTCCTCCTCCTCCTCCTCCCTCTCTCCCTCTCTGCTTACGCTGCCTCCCCCAGTCTCCCCTTGTCTCCCGCTGCTCCCCGTGGCCACCGCCCCGCTCGCCGCTCACTGGCCGCCTAATCATAGCGTTCTGGGCGGCACGGGCCGAGGAGTGCCCCGACATCTCTCCGCCGGCCTGCTTCTACATTCTCGGGGGCGGAAAAGAGGGGGGTGATGACTACCCTGACCTTCCAGAGAGCTATTTTTTAGCACTGGAGACCTAAAAACCTAAAAAGCTGAGCGAAACAGCCTAAAACCAAGACGTAGAATAGCTTTGGGATAGGTTTTTAAGTCGGGTGCTATTTTTTAGCCCTCCTGGAAGGTCAGGGTAGGGGGGGGGATATCATGGGGGGGGCCATGATAGCTCCCCAGATGTCAGGGCGCCTCTTCTTATTTCGTTACGTCCCTGGCCCCCCCGCCGGGCCGCGCACATGCCGCCGGTCATGATTTGCACCCCTCCCCCTTTGACGCCCCCCTCTTTGCCGCTCCCGACATTCGGAGGTTGACAGAACTCTGACCCTGACACGTTTCTTGATCCGCGGGTCGAGAGCGCACCTCTTCTGGTCGAAGCCAAGCGGGCCGCGCGCAGCTTGAATTGGGCAGAGATGGGGGAGGAGAAGGGGGGCGCAGCCTCAGTACGAGGCCGGGAGGAGGCAAAGCCTCGGAAACAGGCAGTGCCGAAGCCGACGTACTTGAAAAGGAGCGCCTTCTCCATGAACCCGGTGGCGAAGTACTGGTCGAAGCGAAATGCTGTGGTTGGTGCTGCCGTCTACGGCTCTTCCTCCTACCCTGACACGTTGATTAGTGAATTGGCCGTTTTCGTTCGCGAGAGGGCGTCGCGGCCGCTATTTTTGCCGGTCCAGGTCCGTCGGTTTCGGTCCTAGACCGTTTTCACTAAGGGGAGGTTTACTAAAGGGAGGTTTGCCCACCATCGATACACTCGCGGTGTTTTTTTCTGGTATAAGCCCTGTGGGGAAACGCGCTCCTGATACTGTGGAGGCCCGTGCCAAGAAACACCCTGCTTGCCTCCAGGGTGCCCTGGGTTGCTCGGGGTTCGAGGTTTTTGCGAAGGAAATCGCGACGTTCTCTCTCTCTCTCTCTCTCTCTCTCACACACACACATACCAAAAATCAATAGACGTCCTTGGGTCTCAATTTGTTTTTTTTGTGGAAGGTTTCTTGTGAAGTGGCCTCCGCTGTACCGCAGGGCACCTGCGGGCAAACGCGCATCAGCGTGGACGCGCGTCTCCCAGACCAGCCCACACAGCCCCGATGCCCTGCCCTCCTCCTCCTCCTCCTCCTCCTCCTCCTCCTCCTCCTCCCCCTCCCACTCCCCCTCCACCTCCTCCTGTTTCCTCTTCGTCTTCCTCCTCCTCCTCCTCCTCCTGCTCCTCCTCCTCCTCTTTCTCCTCCTCCTCCTCCTCCTCCTCCTCCTCACGTGGATCGTCCCGGGTTCTTCTGGTGGGCCCTGGAAACGACAGGGCCGTTTTTGGTTCGGTTCCGTTTTGCCGTTTATTTGCCGGTTCCGACGCCGTTTTTTACCGGTTCCGTCGCCGTTCTTTTACGGGTTCCCCCTCCGGTTCCACTCCTGGAGCCGTTTTTGTTGCCGTTTCCAGTTGTTTTTTTGCCGTTTCCAGTTTCAAGGTTTTTTTTTCGGAAACGGTGAAGAACGGCCCTGCCGTTTCCGGAGCCCACTATCTCCAGGGCCCTCTGGAACGGATCGCTCCACTGCCCTGCTGTCGGGGGCGGCCGACAGGGGGTGCAGGGAGGGGAAATACATGGCCGGAGCCATGACATCTCCCCGAACGTCATGCCTCCTCTTCTGATTTCAGTGCGTCCCCTGCCCCCCCCTGGGCCGCGCACATGCCGCGGTGTACTCCCCTCTTGCACGCCCCTGACCTGGACGCCCGTGCGTGCAGACCGCTTCAATCCCAGCGTTGCTCCTCCATCTCGGCCTCAGGGGCCCGCTGCCGGGCCCCCGAACCACAAGACATTGACCCAGGACTCTGCACGAACGAAATGGGCACGGAAAGAATGGGTACAATGCCCAACAGCGGACCAGGTTCATTTTGAACAAGACCCGTTGTCCACGCCGCCGCTGCCTGTGTCCATTCGAGGCAGAGGGCCGCCTGCCCAACAGCGGCCGCTGTTGGTCCGGGACAACATTTGCTGTTGGGCATTGTACCCATTCTTTCCGTACCCATTTCGGTCGTCCAAAAGGACGCACGGCGACCTCCAAGGAAGGCGTCGGGTGGACGACAGGAGAAATACGTTCGAGAGCAGGAGGAGGAGAAGGAGGAGGAGGCGGAGGAGGAGGAGGAGAAGGAGGAGTTCGAACCCTAAATGGAGGAGGAGGAGGAGAAGGAGGAGGAGGTGGACGAGAATAAATGCGTTCCTCAGAGCGTGCCGGAGCGCTCTCGGCGCGTGCCGGGACGCTCTGAGGCGGCCCCGGCGCCCGAGGCGTCCGCCAGGAGCCGCCGGATCTCAGAGATTCTCGGTGCACCCGTCGTTACGCGGGCCCTGCGACGGTGGCGGCCCTGCGAAGGTTACTACCCGCAGATACTCGCGGGCCCTGCGACGGTGGCGGCCGCAGCGGCCTCGGCGGCCCGGAGGGCTCGCCCGCCTCCCTCGCGGGGGCCGCCCGCGACGCTGCTGCTGGGGGCGCTGGGGGCGGCCCGTGGGGCTCGCCCAACCCCTTTCGGGGGCCGCTGGCCGCGCTGCCGCTGCTGCTGGGGGCGCCGCCGGGGACGGCCCGGAAGGTTCGCCCGCCTCCCTCGCGGGGACCGCCCGCGACGCTGCTGCTGGAGGCGCTGATGGAGGCGGCCCGTTGGGCTCGCACGCCCCCCTCCAGAGGCCGCTGGCCGCGCTGCTGGCGTCACCGGAGGGGTTTGCGTCAAGATTTTCATGGACACAAATCGCGGGCCCTGCGACGGTGGCGGCCGCAGCGGCCTCGGCGGCCCGGAGGGCTCGCCCGCCTCCCTCGCGGGGGCCGCCCGCGACGCTGCTGCTGAGGGCGCTGGGGGCGCGCCGGGGGGCCCGCCTGCCTCCCCCGCGGGCGCTGCTGGCCGCGCTGGTGCTGGAGCTGCCGCCGGGGGCGGCCCGTGGAGCAAGGCCACATCCCAGCGGCGTGGCTGGCCGTGGCGCGTCTTGCCGCATGCTGAGGTTGCGTCGCGATGGAGCCCGAGGCGGCGGCGGCGGGTGCCAGACGGCATCTGGGAGCCTGCCAGGCGGGCTGCTGCGCGGTGGAGCGGATGGCCGTGGCGAGGAGTGCGCGTGGGCGAGGCTGCACATCCTGGGCCTAGCACGCGCGTTCTCGTGGCTAACGCAACAAGCTGGCGCGCCAGCTGGCGCGGGCTGCTGGCTGCCGGGGCAGACGTGTATTGCATCCAGGAGGCGCGCGTGCCCGAGGACGAGGGTTCGGCTGCCGCCGCGGTTGCAGAAGCTCGGCGCCGCGGACTCCGCCTGCAGCTTGGGGCCGCTGGCGAAGGCACCCATCTGTTGGCGTTCGCGCACAGGGAGGGCTTGCATGGCCTCCGCGCTGTGCAGATGGACGGCATGACTCCAGAGCAGGCGTGCCGGCTGCAGTACGCAGTCGTTCACCTTGGAGGCCGTCGGGCATTGCACATCGTGCAGGTCTATGGCCATGCTGATGGCGCTGCCGCTGTGGAGGACAACGAGGCGCTCCTGCTAGCAGCGTTGTCGTGGCTCCGCTCGCTGGGCGACGTGCCGGCGCTGCTGGTGGGCGACTTCAACCTTGCGCTTCATAGGACCAGCGTGGAGCCCCTCCTGGCCATGGCCGGCTGGCAGGATGTCCTCGCGCCGGCTGGGCCCACCTGCTTGCCTAGCTCGGGAACCCCATCCAGGATCGACTACGTGCTCGCCAATGGAGCGGCGATGGATCACGTTGTATCTGCGGGGCTGCGCTGGGACCTGGGGCTCGCGACGCATGCAGCGCTCGAGGTGGAGCTGGCCGCCGAGGCGCCAGAGCACGCAGCCATGAGACGGCGGCCTCTGACGCTTGTCGGGTCTGCAGCGGATGGGTGGCCTGACGCCCGCCAGGCCGTCACCGACGAGGTGCTGCAGGACCACGAGGCGGCGTTTCGCGCAGGCCTCCGCCACGGCCGCATCGCTGACTCCTGGGGCGCGCTGGAGGCTGCCATGCGCCAGTGGCTGAGCTGGCGCATGGGCCACCTGCAGCCGCGGGAACGGCGGTGCGCCAGCACGAGGTGGCAGGCGAGTCGCCCGCGGGCCACTGGTGCTGGTGGAGAGGCGTGCGACAAGGCTGCCGATGCTGCGTTGCTCCCGCTCTGGCGGCTGCGCGCCATGCGACGTGCCGCGTGCCGCTGGGGTCTCGGGTGCCATCGGGCGCGGGCCGTTGCCGGGCGGGAGCGCATGGACGGCGGACTTGCAGAGGCTCACCGTGGTGCCGGGCTTGCTTGAGAGCTGTATCCAGAGAGCCGAGCGCGAGCATGAGGAGGCGCAGCGGGCTGCTCGCGACCGCCGCCGTAGCTCCTGGCGCGAGTGGGCGCAGCAGGCGATGGCAAACGGCGGAGGCTGGCTGTACAAGTGGATCCGCTCGGACGGCGCCCTGCCGGCCGCCCTCGTGCCTGACCCTGGAGCTGATGGCGGCGCGGCAGCTGCGCCGCATGGGGGCCGGCGCTGGTGCTGCTCTCTGCGAGGTGGTGTTGCTGCCCAGCTCTGTTACCTGGAGCACCACTGGCGGGCGCTGCGGCAAAGGAGCACGCCGCCGACGCCTCGCCTGGAGCAGTGGCTCGTCGAGCTCGACTCCCTACCTCCCTTCCCGGAGAGGGCGCCTTGGACGGCTGACCTGGTCCACGCGATCCTCCAGAAGATGGCGAAGAACAAGGCGCCCGGCCTGGGCGGATGGGCCGTTGCGGAGCTGCGCCTCCTGCCCGCCGAGTTTCTCGAGTGGATCGCGGAGCTCTTCGAAACCGTCGAGCAAACGGGCCGCTGGCCACCAGAGTTGTGCAGTCCAGAAGGTCTGCTGCTCCCCAAGCCGTGTGACGGCGGGCCGATGGGCCGCAGGCCGATCTGGCTGCTCCCCATGCTGTACCGCGTCTGGGCCGCAGGCAGGGCGCAGCTGTCTGCGCGATGGCGCATGGCGTGGGGCGACGCTGACGGCGGCATCGGCTCCGAGGAGCTCGCGTGGGACCTCGCCCTCGAGCTGGAGGCCGCGGAGGCAGCCGGAGAGGCCATTTGCGGCGCAGCCCTTGACTGGCGCAAGGCCTTCGACCACGTCAGCCCGCAGCTCCTGGAGCAGGTGCTGACGCGAGCTGGCGTTCCCGAGTGGATGCTCGGCCCGCTCCTCGCCGCATGCACTGCGCCCCGCAGGCTGCGCGTCGATGGCGCCCTCGGCGGCCCGTGGGCGCCAACCAGCGGGATTCTCCCTGGATGCGCGCTGGCCGTCTTCGTGCTCAGCGTCTTGGTGCGGCCGTGGTACCAGCAAACGGGGCGTGTGGACGACGGTCTATATCGCCGCGTGTATGTCGACGACCTCACGGTGTGGGCGCGCGGGGACCCAGGCGCCACTGCCGAGGCGGTCGCCGAGGCCCTGCGGATCACCCGAGCGTACGAGGCAGACATGGATTGGCGGCTGCACGAGGTCAAGAGCCGCCAGTTCGCCAACCTGGCTTCTGTCTGGCGGTGGCTCCAGAACGAGATGCCGTCGATCTCCGCTGGGACTGAGATCCGCGACCTCGGGGTCGTCGCGGTCGCGGGCAAGCGGCGCAAGCACCCCGTGGCCCCGGCGCGGGCGCAGCTGGCCTGCGGCCGCTTTGCGCGCGTCCGCCGCCTGCCCGTGCCTTTCCGCTGGCGGTGTCTGCTGGGTGCGTCCGCCGGCACGGCCGCGGGCACCTACGGCTCCTCCTGCGGCCGCCCGGCCGCGAGCGAGCTGGAGCGGCTGCGCCGCGCTGCCAAGGCTGCCACCGGCCATGGGCCCCGGGCAGCCGCCGAGATCGTTTTCGGCGTGCTCAGCCCCACGTGGCGCCTGGACCCCAAGGCAGCGGTGATCGTCGCGCTGGTGCTGCAAGCTTCGCGGGCGCTCCGGGCTGGCCAGCTGGACCTCGCCGTGTGGCGCAACACCACGGCGGCTGTCCGCGCCGGAGCTGGGCGAGCCGTCGGGCCGGTGGCCGCTGCCTTGCGCAGGTCGCGCGAGTTGGGCCTGGGCGACGACGTGGAGAGCTGGGTGGGCGTGTCGTCTGCGCCGCACGGCTGGCGCCCTGCAGAGCGGTCGCGGCGATCCATTGAACGCGTGGTGATGGCGGCGTGGCACCGGGCGGAGTGCTGCAAGGTCGCGTCTCGCCGGCCGTGTTTTGCCCACTGAGCAAACCTGAGGAACCGGGGGCAAAAAAAAAACTTGGCCAGCGGCGTGGACAGGTGGGCGACGCGCCGCCTGCTTGCCACCGACGCCCTGTCTCCCGAGGCCGCTAGTGCCTTGCGCAGCGTCATGTGCGGCAGCGTCGTCACCGAGGCCATCGCGGCGAAGTGGAACGGCGCTGGCACTTGCCCGCGCTGCTGGCTGGCCCCTGAGGACCTCGAGCATCGCCTGTGGCTGTGCCCTGCCTGGGAGGGCCCCCGCCGCGCCGCGCTGGCCGCAGCGCCGCGGACCGCGACGCTGCCCAGTGACGCCGGGGCTCTGCGGCAGCTGCTGTCGGCCGGGGTCGCCTCCACTGGAGTCCTCGCGCCGCCGCCGTTGCTCGCCGCCCTTGCAGAGGCAGCAGGGATCCGAGTGCCCGCAGCTTCCACCCCAGGCCGCGCGGCTCCCTGAGGCGCCCCGCCGGACGGTGTGGAGCGACGGGGCCTGCCTCCACCCTACTGACCCGCTGTTGGCGCGCGCGGCATGGGGCCTGCGGTGCGAGGGCCTCGAGGGCCCGAATCTCGCCGGACCGGTCGACGGTCTGCAGACGGCGCAGCGGGCCGAGGTGACAGCCGCCGTGGCGGCGGCCCGTATCGTCGGGGGCCCCGTCGACCTCGCTACAGACAGCCAGTGCGTCGTGCGGTCTTTCGCCCAGATCGTAGCTGGCTCCGACGTGCGTGACTGGGAGCACGCCGACTTGTGGCCGCAGCTGGCGGACGCCGTGCGCTCCGGGCGGCTGCGGGCCCGCTGGGTCCCAGCACGCAGGGCGCCGGCTGAGGCGCGGCGCTTGGGCCTGAGCGAGCGCGACCGCCTTGGCAACGCCGCGGCTGACAGCAACGCCGGCGCTGCCGCGGCGCAGCGGGCAGTGCCAGGCGAGCTGGTGCGCGGCCGCCTCAAGGAGCTGGAACTGCTGGAAGCGGCGCAGCGGGTGCAAGCGGCTGCCCAGCAAGCGGCCTTGGCCGCCGCGCCAGCGCGCCAGCGCCGCGGCCGGCGCATCTGGCGGGCTGTCCGCCGCGGGGCTCGCACTCGCGCGGCGTCCGCCCTAGCGGGCCCCGCCCTGCCCGGCCACGCCCGCGCGGCTCCGCCGGCTGCCCGGCCGCGCCGGAGTGGCAGCGCCGAGCCTGTCAGCGCTGGCGCCATGCTGGCGGCATTCTTCTCGGGGCGCTCGTGGTGGCCGCACTCCCTCGCACAAGGTCCCGGATCCGTTTGTTGCCTTCGCTGCGGTGGCAGCGCCAGGACCGCGGCGGCCATGCTGGGAGGCGCGTGTCCAGGCTGGCAGGACCGGCTGCCAGCGCGGGGGCAGGCGCTGTTGCTCCTCGGCAACCTGTGCTGCGTTGGGGGCAACGCAGCTGAATTCGCTGCCTTAGCTGCGCGCCGCATCGCGCAGCTGCCCAAGGTGCCCGATTAGGTCGGCACCGTGCTGGGGCGCCGGCGGCCGCGCCGTTTCACCCTCTGTCCGCGAGTCAAAAAGCACCCGTAGTTACCAGCCCAGAACATAACTTTATCCCTACGTTGGGCATTGCCTCATCACGATGGCGATCTTAGGGATTCCCTCAGTTTCTGAGGGTGCATCCCTAAGATTGTCATCGCCTTTTGGCGTGTCAATCTCAGGGATAGGGATAAGTCCGAGGCTGGTGGCTTAGGGGACCAAGAAGTGCCAGCGCCGATCCGAGAAATCCGCGCGGACCTCCGAGTTTCTAATGTTTATGCCATTTTTTGTTCCCCTAACCCTGACCTGAATTTGTCCTGCGTCCTGCCATCGCCGTAAGTCGGGGCCTCTGGGGCCGCGCTGTGAAACCAAACAACTCATCGGCGGTGGTCTCCGGGAGAGGGGGAGAGCGGGCAGCTTTTGGCTGCCGGGTCGAACGCCAATAACGCTGACAGGTCGGGCGTTGTTTGCAGTGCCCCCTGGCCCACGGGGCCCCCAAGATTACCAAGGAGGCCCCCACGGCTTCCAGAGCACCGCGCAGGAGGCCCAAAGGGCCCCAGGGGCAGCAGTGGGCCAGGGACACTTGCAGCCACCCCCGGGCAGCCGACCCGTGCACTCTGCGGACGTGCAACAGCTGCCATGCTGCAGCAGGGCCAGGAAGCCGCCGAGGGCGGAAGCCCGTTGCTGGCTCTGCTGCGTCGCTGGTTCTGGACACTAGTTATGGTGCATGGCGACTGAGAAGAAGGGAGAAGGCCTTGCATGACAACGGAAACGCGACGACCACGATGCCGACTGAGGGCGGAAGCTCGTTGCTGGCTCTGCTGCGTCGCTGGCTCTGGCCATTCTGTGCTTGATGGCGGCTGAGAAGAAGGGAGGAGACCTTGAACGACAACGGCAACGCGACGACCCCGATGAAGATTAAGACAGACCACGACAATGCAGACGGCGATGACGATTACCTCGACAACGGCGACAGACAAGGACGAGGAGGAGGAGGAGGAGGAGGAGGAGGAGGAGGAGCAGGAGGAGGACGACGACCGAGAAGATGACCAGGACGAGGGCGATGACGAAGGAGGACGCGGACAGGCGCAAGAAGGAGGAGGAGGGGGAGGGAGCAGCAGGAGCAGCAGCAGGAGCGGCAAGAGCACCAGGAGGGGGAGCAGGATCGCGAGGGGCCCGAAGAGAGCAGCGCTCGGCGCGAGGCTCCATGCGAAGGACGGGGACCGGCGAGCGGTTATCGTTCGAGGCTGAGTGTCGGGTATGGCCAGGACCCCAGGTAAGGGGACCGGGTTAGTGGTAGGGCCCTGGAGCCTTTGACCCGGCCAGAATCACTAAACCAGGTTTGCCATAGCTGGTGTTTTTTCGGGTGACGGCAGTTCCGGTTAGTGGACATGGGACGGGGGGGCGCCCCCGGTACAGATCATTTAAACCAGGTTCCACTAAACCCAGTTCTGCCAACGCCCGAGAGTGGTTCGCGCGGTGTCGGGGCCCCGAGGCCACGTCGTCAAGGCAGGAGTTTGCCGTAAAGCGTTAAGTCGGGCCTGACCTTCACAGGAGGAATGTTCTAGAATGGGGGAAAATTTGTATGGGGACGCTTTTGTCGACTGTTGGTTGACTCTTTTAGAATACTTCTTGACTATGTTCTGTTACTCTTCCGAATCCCGCCTGTAGGAGGACATGTCCGACCCAAGTATACCGCCGCGACAGCCGAACAGACGGCCAAGAAACATATGATTAAGGAGATCTGGGCCAGCTCACCAGAACCTTTTTGAAACAGACTACAGGCCAACAAACGTTTGAGGGGCGAGCGTGCTCAAGAAGTTGGGCCAGCCTTCCGGAACGCTGGTCGAGACACGCTGGCCCAGCTTTTTGCCAGGAGGAGGTTTCTGAATCAGATGCTCGGCTCACGGGGAGGAGAGCCTCGACATACGACGTCGAGACCAGGGCTCTCCACCTCATGTGCGCGGAACGTCTCTGGCCCGATGCGGGGTCCGAAACTTGGCGAAGGATCCCAGCGCGGCTGTGGCACTGGACATGTTCGGCAGCAAATCATGGGAGCCTCATATACCCTTTTCATGTGTTCTTAGCGTCGATTAGCGTCTGCGAGTCGATGAGATAGCGTCGATTTAGCGTCGATTTAGCGTCGATTTAGCGTCGACCTAGCGTCGATTAGCGTCGATTCGCAAGAGCCGGCAAGAGGGTACGGGAGGCTCCCAAGAGTTGCCACCGAAGACATGGGGTGCCAGCGAGCGAGGAGGCCGAGAAGGGCGAGCGGGGAGTGCCCGAGGGAGGGGTGGCGGCTCCCAAGGCCCGCCGGAAGTTCACCTGGCAGTCTTGGACGCTCACCTTCGTAGAGGCTCGCACTCTGTCGATCTTGCTGCTTCGGCGGCCTTCTCCTCTTTAGCGTCCTGCTCCTCCCACTGGTCGAAGCTTGCCCGCAGACGCGGGTCGTTGTGCGTACGTTTCGTCACACAGGGCCCGCTCGTGGCCGAGTCGGGTTGTAGTTTGTCTTCTCCATGTTCTCCATCATCTGCGCCTCTTCGCCCACTTCCGAGGAGAAGGGGAATGTTGGAGAGGAGGAGGAGGGGGCGAGAAGAAGAATCGGGAGGAGGGGGGGGATGTAAGAGTAGCTGATAGCGATGGCGAAAAATAAGGCGAGGGCGAGGAGCGTGAGGGAAGTCACGAGGAGAACGGAGGGAGAGAAAAGACACGGAGGGAGGAAGGGACCTATTATAAGCAGAGGAGAGGGGGACTGAAGCATCTTCAAATGCAGGGGGGAAAAGGTGATGATGCTGCTGCTACTGATGATGCTGCTGCTGATGATGACGATGATGGTGGTGGTAATGGTGATGGTGGTGACGTTGATGGTGAAAGTGGCGGTGATGATGCTGATGCTGATGCTGACGATGATGATAATGCTGCTGCTGACGATGATGCTGATGATGATGATGATGATGATGATGATGCTGATGATGATGGTGACGATGATGACATTGGTGATGATGATGTTGGTGGTGATGGTGATGATGATGGGGATGGTTATGTTTATGATGGTGATGATGTTGATGATGCTGACGATGATGATGATTATGATGATGATGCTGATGCTGCTGATGATGCTGATGATGATGATGATGATGATGATGATGATGATGATGATGATGATGATGATGATTGTGATTGTGACTGTGATTGTGATTGTATTGCTGGCGGTGATGACGACGACGACGAGGAGGAGGAGGAGGAGGAGGGCGAGGATTTAGCAGTAGCAAGAGTAATTATGAGCAGGAGGGAGACAGGTGGGCAGAGCAGGAGGAGGAGGAGGGGGAAGGACAGTTTCAGGAGCTTGTGTTTGACGAGGCGAGAGGGGCATGAGGCTGAGAAAATGGAGCGCCGAAGGCGATGAGAGAGGAGTAGGCGGGTTGAGTAGTGTCTCCTTGCACCGATCAGGGCGAATGCAGGTTAAGCTATCGGCATACGGGATATCTCATACATGTTGTGCCACAATGTCTGACATGCTTAACTCGACAGGTGTTAACCTCGCTCGACGCAGACGGTCACAAGTGACCCATACGTCGCGGATGTCGACGAAAAGTTCGTTCTCGCGGAGCGTCTTGTCGTCTGCCTACCGCAGTCTGGAAGGTCATTCGATAGTGAGACACCGCATGTGCTGTTGAATCCATCGTTTGGGACCGCATTTCGAGGCGTCTTTCAGCGTGGAGGTAGCGCAGTGCTCGGCCATCAGCCCGCAACCCTCTTGCTGGTGCTTCACTTGCGTGGCTGCAGCGGGTGCCATTCAATACTACCCTGAGGGCCTTGAGGACTAGCATCGGATCTACGATGCCGTGTGAGCGCCTACTATTCGTGCTCAGTTGCACCTGGAGCGATACACACCAGCATGTTACCATTGCCAGGGCCCCACGTACGGCACGACAGGGCGATGCCTGAGCAGGTCCGCGCGTCATCGCGCCTCTGCGTCCACTCTCCCGTGCTCTTCGCGGTGGGATGTGATGCGGCACCTGCAGGCGGTGGCGTGCCCTTTCTCGTGGGAGGTTTCTAGTGGCCGAGCTCCCTGTGGATGCCCCCCGTCTGGGGGCCGCTGGAGCGAAGACACTCCCCGACGCCCTTCACAAAAGCAACAGAGCGCCGCCACCACCAGAGAACTCCACCTGCGGAGATCCGTTCCCAGAGGCTCCACCCCGAGCTGCTGGCCCGCCCCCCCCGCTCCGGGCACTCCCCGGGGGCGCTCCCGGCACGGGGTGCCGCCAGCTCGCGGGTCGGGGCGGAAGAAGGAACCCTTTTGGCTGGGGAGGGGCTCGGTGCTCCGTCAGTGTTTCGCAGCTTGCATCAGGTTTTCCTTATGTTTTCGATGGGAATTCGAAGTTGAACTCATGGAAAAAAGGGGCCTCGTTCCTTACTTAGGGTTCCTCAGGTCAACGCCCCGACTGTAGCGAACACGCATGCCACTTTCATCGGCCGACGCCCCCCTCTCTCCCCCCGGTGCTCAAAGTGGGCGCTGGGTCTGATGAGTTTTCCGCCGTGACCGCAGTCTCCCCCCGCGCGTGCCAACCTCGCGTCTGGGGGAGCGGGGGAGCGTCCACGAGTTGTTTCCCCCTGCCGTAGTGGTTCTTTCTCCTGTGATGAGTCCTTCCGAGGCGGGAATTTATACATGACCACCGCCTGGAGGGTCAGTTTTCGGAGCCTCCGCAGGCGGTGGATATGGACATATTCGGGCCCCCGGGGGCCGAAATATATCCGCACCCACCGCCCGCGAGGGCACCAGGACGTCGGTTCCCAGGCGGTGGATGTGGATAAATCCCCGCCTCGCAGTCCTGGGGTCTCAGGGTTGGGTTTCTTGCGGAAGGTTTTCAGTATTAAGTCGGGCCCGTCCCTCTACAGGAGGAATAGTCAAAAATAGTCAAAAGATAGTCAGGGGACTATTTTAGAGTTTTTCTTACCATTTTGGCGAATTTGGGGGGTACTTTTTATTTCTCGTCGATGATCCCGCTATATGGGGACACGCCCGTCTTAATGTTAGTAGTCGAGCTCCCATTGCGTGGAAGCGAAGACACTCGTGCGTGGCATGTCTGGGGGGAGGGCCTCGCCTGCCCCGACGACTTGGTGTCTTCTCGTGCGTCCGACGCGCGGGCCCGATGCGGACTCCACGCGGATTTGGCGTGGACTCGGCGCGGGTCTGACACCTCCTCCTCCTCCTCCTCCTCCTCCTCCTCTCCTCCTCCTCCTCCTCCTCCTCCTCCTCCTCCTCCTCCTCCTCCTCCTCCTACCTCCTCCTCCTCCTCCTCCTCCTCCTCCTCCTCCTCCCTCCTCCTCCCTCCTCCTCCTCCTCCTCCTCCTTCTCTTCTTCCTCCTCCTCCTCCTCCTCCTCCTCCTCCTCCTCCTCCCTCAGTCAGCAGTACCGTCCTCCCTCCCATCCTCGATTTAGCGTGAAGGTAACCGCGTTGTTTGTCCGTCGCCGTCTCGTCGTGCGTGCCGGGCAGGGGGCCGAAGATTTGCACTTTCCTTCTCAGGTACTATCTGCGATCCGCCGTGCTCTGCAGAAAGTGATTTCTGTGGGGGGACGTTAGCGGCGGGGCGGGGAGATCAGGAATATATGCCGCTTTGTGGCCCAGACGTATGTTTCCACCTCCCTCCCGCCTTCTATGCCCTCCCATTCCCTCTCCTTCCCTCACCCCCGAGTACCGGAGTACCCGAGTATGAGGTCCTGCCAATTTTCTGGCAGAGGGGTTGGAGTCGAACTGCCTTGCTACGTAGTTGCCCTTCTTCGGCCACTGCGCGCACACCGCGATAGCTTATGATGTAGATCGTCTTATCCGTCGTCGTCGTCGTCGTCGTTGTACCTTTTAATGTGCAGCACTGACTTGACAAGGAGCGCAAGCGTGTTGGAGGTGGCAGGTTTGTGTCCCGGCCCTCCCTCCATTTCGTTTTTGCCGTCCTCCCGAGACTGGAGATTTTGGATCAGCGTCCCTGTCTCTCTTCTCCTTCTTGGCATATTTATATATATATATATATACACATAGATTCCTCCCCCTTCCTCCTCCCTCCTCATCTTCTTGGTTTACGTTGTAGGCCACTGATTGGGAGGGGGTCGGCGGCGAGGTCTCACCAATCTCCTTGGCGCCCGTGCCGAATGTCCACACCAGGGTTTCATTTGACGAGTTGAGTGCCGCCTTCAGTCTGACCAGCCAGCGGTTGAATCAGAGGTGCAATCCAATCCTCCTCGGAGTCGACGCGGGTCCGACGAGCACAGGACGGATTCGGCACGGCTTTGGCGCGGACAGGTCCGCGGTGCGGCAGACAAGGCCCCCCGAGGATGCAGCATAGTTATTGCATGCCCCCGTCTAGGGCCTAGGGTTCTGTCGGACATGTCCCCCTTCAGGCGGATGTTGAAAGACAAATGAAAAAAACAATCATCCAGAAGTAGACCAAACATGGCCAACCAACATTCGACAAATCGTTCGCAGCCTAGTCCGTGACTATTTCTGAGCACTCCTCCTGTAGAGGGACATGCCCGACTCAAGCTTAGGGGGCGCCGAGGAGAGAGCGCTCCCCGAGAGGTGGCTGCGGCGGAGCCCGCCGGGCTGGCGGCGGCGGCAGGGCTGGCGCCGCAGACGCGCCAGTGGTCGGCCTCGGGGGGCGGGGGGGGCGGCGCAGGGCAGCCGGCGGGCACGGCGAGGGGTTCCAGGCTTTCGGCCGCCTCCGTCGGTTCTCGGCGGTTTTCCAGCCTCAGGGTGGTCTCCAGCGGCTGCGCCTCGGAGCCTGTTTTTTTAGACTCTGGCAAGTTTACTTGCATGGACGGGGGGGGGGGGCTGAGCCTGAAGCAAGCCGCAAACGACTTGCGCGTTCGGGGGGGCGCGGAAAGCACGCAAGTCGAAGGGCACTTGCACGCCAGTATTCGCTTGAAGAGGGGCGAGGGGGGGGGGGGGGGGGGCGAACGCCATGCAAGTAAACTTGCCTGAGTCCCCAAAAACAGGCTTTTCGGCCGTTTCCGTCGGTTCTCGGCGGTTTTCCAGCCTCAGGGTGGTCTCCAGCGGCTGCGCCTCGCCGAGAGCGTTCCCGGGGTGCCCGGATCGTCCCCGGTCGTCGCCGGAGAGCGTTCCCGGGGGATATCCCCAAGTCGTTGTGGCCCGAAAACCACCGGCTCAGGGTGAAACGATCGACCCCCAATCGCCAATTCATCGCCGTCACGGGCCTGATGGCCCGTGCCTCGCCCAGGAAATTTCGCGATCGGCGGCGCATCGCCGATCTCTCGGCGGTGCATCGCTGATTCCACGTCGACGTTTCCCCCCCTGATCCGTTCCAGAAGGGGGTTGGACAATGGGAGGCCAAGGACAGGCGCGGGCATGGGAGATAATTACGGTAGAGGGAAACAATTAGTGACCCCCCCCCTGCCCCCCGAACTCAAAGTTGGCACGCGCGGGGGGAGAGATTGCGGTCGAGGTGCAACTCATCAGACCCACCACCAATTTTGAATATTGGGGGGACGGGGAGGCGTTCACAGATGAATGTGGCATGAGTGTTCGTTTTTTTTCCGAGGCCTGTATCGAGGGGCCGGGGCCGCGCGAGAGACCTGTTTTTCACTTTCGCCCGCGCTTTCTCCGTGGGCGCCTGCGGGATTCGTCCTCCCCAGTTTGCCTCGCCGCAGGCTTGCGCAGGTTTTCTTGGAGTCTCCCAGGGTGTGCACGGGAGGAGGTTCGGCCACTGGCCTTCCCGCTCTTGCCGCATCGAGCCAGCCAAAGGAGACGTACAGGGAACGCGGGCCGGCGCGAGAGCGCGGGCCGGCGTGAGAGGGAGGGGTGCGCGAGGAAGGCGCAGACGAGGCTGCGACCGCAGCCGCCCGTGCGTGAGACGTTGGCGGAGCAATGGCTATCTCTGACTGGACCTCGCAGGGGGCAGGGGGGGGGGCAGGCAGGCAGGACCGCCTGCGACTCGATTCTGCCTGTGGGGTATTCAAGCAAGGGCGTGGCCTCCGATGATCGAGGGCGTTGATATCTGTTCCTCGGCGGAAGGCGGCGGGAGCAAAGCGATGCTTCGCCTCCGCCCGCGGCAGCTCGGATGAGACTGGCGGAAGCAGAAGTCCCCCCCCCCGAAGAGATGGCAACGTATCTTTTGGTTCCAGGCTTCCTGAGACCGTCACGCGTCGATTCGCCAGTCGTCTGCACGAGCGAAACGGGCACGGAAAGAATGGGTACAATGCCCAACAGCGGATCTTGTTCATTTTGAACCAGACTCGCTGTCCACGCCGCCGCGGCCTGTGTCCATTCGAGACAGAAGGCCGCCTGCCCAACAGCGGCCGCTGTTGGTTTGGGACAACATTTGTTGTTGGGCATTGTACCCATTCTTTCCGTACCCATTTCGGGCGTCCAAAATCGGGGGCGACCAGGAGGGGGATGCTGACTGCCCAGATCTCCGAGGATATGGTGCTTCAGTCGCGGCATGTTTCGCAGATTTCCGAGGATGTGGTGTCTTGCGTTGCATCTTCGGGGGACTTCGCCTGTCCCCATTTCGGGCGTCCAAAAGTCGGGGTCCCACTTCGGGCGTCCAAAAGTCGGGGTCCCGGTTCCGATTCGATTCGACTCGGTGCATCTCTTTGGCAGTGGTCGGGGCCAGCCGCAGCTGGGCGCGGCACGCCGATGTCGATGTCGCGTTTCAGTCCATTCCTTGCGGAGACTGCCCAAAGGATTCGTTGGACATGGTCCTTGGCATCGCTCGGACGTGTGCATTTTTCCTTCGGCGAGGACCATCGAGGAGCATCCTTGATCATTTGGCGAAAAAGCCACGCACGAAACCGAAAAGAACACAGGGAATGGACGTCCGAGCGATGGCCAGTGGTCGGTTTCGCGCGTACGGGCCAGTTCGAGCATCTTAAGACATGAACAATCAATGGCACCAGCGCCTTGCCCCTTCGTGCGAAGCGAGCCTTCCTGAATTGGACCTTGCTACAGCTCCCGGCTCAGGCCTGCCAGGGTTCATATTTTCAGACAGGTGGGGGACAAACATGTCCGTATCCGCGGCCTTGCGGGCCAGGCCCGTGGGCCGCGATCCCGCAGATGATTACGGTGCGTTACTTCGCGGATGCCCCGCGCGGAACGAACGTGGCCGTGCGACCGCGTACCCGCGGGATCGCGCCTCGGAACCCAGGCCGCGTGGGCGCGGATACGATACGGTCGCCGCTCGCGAGATCGAATTCCGGCGTCGTGGTTCTGGTCACGACATCGATCATGAGGGAAAAAACACACAGACACAATTAATCGACGATCCCCAGGAAAATATGGGAAAACATGGGAAGTGGGGGGGAAGACAAAAGCCCAGAAAATATCGGGAAATATGGGGAATCTTTTGATTTGTGTGTATTTATTTGTGTGTCCTGGGGCCCCTTTAATCGAGCCCCCTGGAGCTCTCCACCCCGTCCCCAGGGCGGCTGCTTCCTCGCTTACCGTCTGCCGTGGACCCTGGGGCCCGACGCAGGCCCAAGAGGCCCAGATTCGGACAGACCGCCACCCTCGTTTTCAAGACGTGGAGAGGCCTCTTGGCTTGCCTGTAGGCCCACCGAACAGTGTTCTAAGAACCTCTTGTGGTTTGCACGAAACGCTCATAGAGCATGTTTGGCTGGGACTGCCTTGCTTTTCATCCATTGGCTTTCTGTTCTAGGATGATGCTCGGGGCTCTTCGAACATTGTCTGGGACATGTCGTGGTAGTCCTACAGGTATGCCAGGACGGTTGGTCCCTTGTCAACGTTGCTTCATTGAGATTACCACGGCCGCTATATTGCACATGTATCTGCTGAGGCGAGGTAAGAATATTTCAGCTGGTTGGTTCAGGATATCTCGGTCGCAGCTTTAGCCGATGAGCGATAAGATGTCGGTGACATGTTGTGACTGCATGGGTGATTGGGCAGTTGTAGCCAGCGCAGCGGGGATACTTTGTGCACCACCACGGTCTTGCCTTGTTGCTTGGCTGGTAGCTGACTGAAATCGCCTTGGTAGATGGATGAAAATTCTGCTTTCAGGGGTGGGGATACTTAGGTGACAGTTGTAGGCGGGTGGCTGAGCACGTTTGATTGGTAGTTCTGAGCGCATGAGGGGTGATATGACGGTTGCAGTTTTAGGTGGGGTGATGTGGATTTGTTGGTTACACTATTCGGCGGGTGGGTGGATATTTCTACGTGACAGTTTTAGCCTGATGGGTGAGGATGGTTGGCTTGCAGTTCCAGGCGGGTGGCTGATGATAGTTCGGATGACAGTTTGGCCGGGCGATTGAGAGTCTTTGCTTGATTGTTCTGGGCCATGGACGTTTTGCAGGTGCGAAAATAGTTCGGATGGTGTGTGGTTGTCGATTGCAGTTTGAGGCGCGGGGGCGAGGACGGTTTGGTTTGCATGTTTGGGCGGATGGGGAGGGCCTCTCCGATGGCAGAGCCTGACGGGTGGGAGAGGACGTGATGGTGCTTTTTCGAATTGGGCGAATGCGGACTGCTCGACCTCAGAGTTGGGCGGGTGGGTCAGGACCCAGACCCCCGACGTCGTGATTTTTTCGTAACGCCGACCCTCAGAGGCCTCGACCCCTTCGCCAGGACCGGTTTTTCATCCTGAGTCGTTTTTTGACGGTCCCGAGGGCCGGTAAGGGCCTCCAGAAGCCAAGAATACAGAAAAACTGTCCGTTTTGTTCATGACCCGAGGGGGTTTGGGGATGTTGCGGTGACACTTTCAGGCTCCCTGTGCCGGATCCTGTGTTTGAGGATCCCGGGGCGCAGAAGTACGGGCCCGGAGTGGCCGGGATCGATCGGGTCTAGCCAGGACCCCGGTTAAGGGTAGCCCGTTAGTGATTGGTCCCCGAAGCCCAAGATATGAATTGGAATCACTGAACCGGGTTTGCCGTAGCTGATGTTTTTCGGGTCACGGCAATTCTGGATAGTGGAATGGGACGGGGGGGCCGCCCCCCGGTACACATCACTAAACCAGGTCCCCCTAAACCCAGTTCTGCCAACGCCCGAACCGAGTCGGGGGCGGCAAAGAGGGGGGTGATGACTAGGGGGGGAAATTGAAAGAAACTTTTGTCACGGCGATGTATCATTGCGTGGGCCATGATATTTCCCCTGGTGTCATGGCGCCTCTTCTTATTTCATTACGTCCCCAGCCCCCCCCCTTGGGCCGCGCACATGCCGCCGGTCATGATTTGCACCCCCTCTCTTGGACGCCCCCCTCTTGGCCGCCCCCGAGGAGGGGCCGGGATCGAGGCAGAGCACCAGGATCCAAGCACAGTATATTTTGTCCCCAGAGATGTGGGCCCCTATAGGGCCCCGATAGAGGCCGAGCACGGCATCCATCCGGCGGGCCGCCCCGACGCACGGGGCCCGAGGGTAGGCGCTGCCACTAGCTACTAGCTCCCTCCCCCCCCCGCCTCTCCCAGGGGAGTATGGGAGGGGAAGGGGAGGGAGGAGGGGAAGAGAGGAGAGGGGAAGGGGAGGAGGGATGAGGAAGGAGGAAGGATGGGAAGGGGAGGAGAGGGAGGAGGGGAAGAGGAGGGGAGGGGGGATGGGAGGTGTCTCGGTGTTCTGTTCTTGGGTCGGGGGTGGACAGGCCTCCTACCCTGACACGTCGATTCAGGAATTGGCCGTTTTCGGTTCGCGAGGGGGCGTCGCGGCCGTCGTTTTTGCGGGCCCAGGCCCGTCGGTTTCGGTCCCAGGCCGTTTTCGCTCCAGGGAGGTTTACTAAAGGGAGGTTTGTCCACCGCCGATTGGGGCCCGCACGGTTTTCCCGAGGAGCCCCGCGGAGCCGGGCGTGGGAACTTTGTCTCGGCGGGGATTATTAAGGAGCATCCTCGATCATCCTGCGAAAAAAAAAAAACACGCACGAAACCGAAAAAAGCGCAGGGAATGGACGTCCGAGCGATTGGCGGAAAAGGAGGGAGGGGGGATGGAGGTGTCTCGGTGTTGTTCAGGAGAGGAAAAACACACAGACACAAGTAATCCTCGATTCCCCAGAAAATATGCGAAAATATGGGAAGGGGGGGGCAAGACAGAAACCCAGAAAATATGTGAAAATATGGGGAATCTTTTTTATTTGTGCGCATTTATTTGTGTGTCCTGGGGCCCCTTCAGGTTTTCCCCAGGAGCCCCGCGGAGCCGGGCGTGGGGGGGGGCTTGGCCGTCCCAGTGATCGGCGCGTGGCCCCGCGCGGCTTCTGGGCGCGGGGGGGGGACAAGCTGCGGCCCCCCCGCCGTGGGCCGGGAGCGTACACGAGACCTGGCATCGCTCGGACGTGTGCATTGTTTCTCGGCGGGGACCATCGAAGAGCATCCTGGATCATCGAGCAAGAAAAGCACGCACAAAGCCGAAAAACGCACAGGTAATGGACGTCCGAGCGACGGCAAGGAGAGGGGGGGGGGATCAAGCAGTGACGAAGCGTCCTGGCTCGCCTATTGCCCTACCAAACAATGTTCTAAGAACCTTTTGTGGTTTCCAGGAGATGTTCTTAGAATCTTTATGGAGGAGTCTGTCTTGTTTTGAAACATCGGGTTCATGTTCTCAGAACATTGTTTTTGTTTTTGGAACACTTTTGGGTTCTGAGAACATTTCGTGGTAGGACTATAGAAATGCCGGGACGGTCGGTCCCTGCTCAAGGGGATGAATGACAGGGGGGGATATTATCCGAAGAAGAAGAAGAAACGCCATAAACGTAAGCTTTTGGCGCTCCGCGCGGATTTCTTGGATCCGCGCCGGGCCCCCCCGGCGGCGCCTCCGGCGCCGCCCCTAGCGCGCTCCGCGCGCCAGGGAGGGGGGCTCCAGCGCAGATCCAAAGAATCCGCGCGGACCGACGAAAGTTCATGTTTATGGGCTTTTTCCTCTTCTAATTATGGCCTGGGCCATGGTATCACCTCGGATCTCATGGCCTCCTCTTTTGCACCACGCCCCATGGCGCCCCCATGATCTGCAAAGCCCCCTCTTGGGCGCCTTCCTCCTGGAGGCCCTCGCATGAATGGAGAGTGGAACTGCAGATCCCCGCGTCGTGCAGCAAAAATGCGGCGCAAGGTTGTGGAACGCTTTCTGCCTCTCGAAAGGCCGCAAACCAGGGTGAAAGGCCGGTCCCGAAGAGGCCCAGGCCTCTGCAGAGTTTCGTTGCGAGAAACATCACGACGTTGGGTGGTTGTGTAGTCGTTGTGCCGACGGTCCCGGGGGCCCGTGGAGAGCTCTTCCGAGGGTCCCGAAGACGGAGGGCGTTCAATTTCAGACTCGGGCAAGTTTGCTTGCCTGGCGGCATTCCCCCCCCCCCCCTTCGCAGCTTTGTCCGAAAGGCGTTGGGCCGAAAAGGCGGTGCAAGGGAGTCCCGGCCTGCGTGAAGTCCAGACTTCCTCTCGGGCCTTGCCAAGCTCGGGGGCGGAAAAGAGGGGGGTGATGATTAGGGGGGGGTGGATATCATGGCGTCGGCCATGATATTTCCCCAGATTTCAGGGCGCCTCCTCTTATTTCATTACGTCCCTGGACCCCCCGCTGGGCCGCGCACATGCCGCCGATCATGATTTGCACCCCCCCCTCTTGGACACCCCCCTCTTGGCCGCTCCCGACAAGCCAAAGCCCCCTCATCCCTCCATGCATGCAGGGAGGCGGGACCTCCGACGTCACGAGTGTTTCATAGCGTCGACCTCCTGCGGTCTCGACCCCTTCCACCGAGCTGGCCTCTCGTCCTGAGCTGTTTCGTGGCGGTCCCGAGGCCCGGTAAGGGCCCCATGAGGCCGAAATTAGCGAAGCACACTCCCGTCGTGCTTTTGTTCCTGACCCGAGGGGGTCTGGGATCACTGAGGAGTTAGGAACCCCTAACTCTTATAGTATAGTGAAGACGTGGCCTCCATGAGGTCTCCGTCTTTGCAATCGTGACAGTAACTATCGGCGGTTTAGTGTGATACGTCTGCAGCAAAGACCACCCTATCCCTAATGTGTTTGGCCTCCTAACTTTGGTCGCCTCCCAAAGGGCTGGGGTTCCTTTTATTGCATGTATGGGAAATAGCCTCACTTTGAAGAATAGTGCCTTCCTGCGAAGCGCTTCCAGGGCCCCTCTTCTCTGGCCGGGGCCCGCTCCCGTCCAGCGAAATAGCCGACGGGGATTCTGGGAAGAGGGGGGAGGGGGGTCAATCGTGAGGTAGGGAGAGAGTTTAGGCCGAAGGTGATTGAGAATGAGGAGGAGGAGGAGGAGGAGGATCATCAATGTCCCTTTGTACATCACGCCCTCCCCGCCGCAGTCAGATTCCACAACCCGGGGCCACTTTCAGTATACAAAGACCACGCCCCAGGGAGGGAACTCGTAGACCAGACCCACGACCAGGACCCTCGCCCGCCCCCGAGGGTCGTGGGCACAGTAACTACAGAGTCATCGGGCGGAAGAGCGAGTTGAGGACGAAGGTGACTCCTCCTCCTCCTCCTCCTGCTCCGCCTTGTCCTCCTCCTCCTCCTCCTTCCTCCTTACTCCTTCCTCCTTCCTCCTTCCTCGTCCTCCTCCTCCTTCTCCTCCACTTCCTCCTCCTCCGCCTCCTCCTCCTCCTCCTCCTCCTCCTCCTCCCCCTCCTCCTCCTCCTCCTCCTCCTCCTCCTCCCTCCTCCTCCTCTGAGAAGGAGGACGACGACGAGGATGAGAACGAGGAGCACGGCGAGGAGGCGGCGTGGGAGCAGCAGGCGCGCCGAGTCGCAGAGCCTCCAGTGGCGCGTCCTGTTCCGGCAGGGGGTGCCGTACTCGCCCGGCAGGGACGTCGCGCTCGGGCGCTGAGCCTCTCGGCCAGCAGCGAGGGCACGCCCAGATTCAAGTCGGGCGTGCCCCTGTGCAGGAGGGACATTCACGAATAGTCGAAACATATTGGACATTGTTTTTGGCCTTTGGGGGGCACTCTTGGACATTTTGAAGTGTTCGCCCAACATCCGCCTGCGGGGGGGCATGCCCGACCTAAGCCCAGACCAGGGGCAACGTTCCCAGACCCCCTCGGGTCATGGACAGACAAACGAGCGACGCAACAAAAACGGGCTCGGCTGCGCCGACATTCGCGCGTAAGCTCCCCGCGTAAGGTCGCGCATGAGCGCCCTCGTTTCCAGTGTGGCGTGCCGCGCCGGCGGCCCGCGCAAGCCACCGCGGAAGGTCGCCATGCCCGCTTACGTAAGACTCCTTGCTGATCGTCGCTCACATCGCGTCAGGTTTTTTCAGATTTTCGGCCTCGGGGGGCCCTTACCGGGCCTCGGGACCGTCAGAAAATGACTTGATGAGAAGATGGTCCCGGGGAATAGGTCGAGACCTCTGGAGGTCGACGTCAAAAAAGCATCATGACGTCGGGGGTCTGGGTGACGGGGGAGAGGCTCAGCGAGAAGCACACAAGATGAGCCCGAGCCCACCCCGCCCAGGAGCGTGCGGATTCGCCGTAGGGAGCCTACCGCCGATCTACCCGCGATGCATCGACGATCACAGTTCTGTGTTTCCCCCCCTGGGCCTGTCCCTCTTTGACGTTCCCCCATGCCAGAGGTGAGCTCCTTAGGTTATTAGGTAGGTGTCGACGCCGATGATGCCAGGGCGTCAAAAAGAGCGACCGAGCAGCCTTCTTCGCAACGGGGATCAGCAGCGCAGTCAACACGCATGGCATGGATGAATCGCACTACCAAGGATGCCCTTTCATCCTTGCCTATTCGGCCCATCCCTGCGCAGCTCTTATCACAGAAACCTTTGACATGCGCGTGCTCGGGGCGTTCTTCCTTACAGTGCATCCTTCTTGTGCGCACTGGCTGCAGCACATTTGGGACCGATGATCAGGCGGGAGTTCCGAAATCATGGGTGCCCTGCGATCCCTGGCGCGTTGTAGCATGAGTCCTCTGGTTGCGCGTCCTCGCGAATATCATGCGCCCCAAGTCTCGAATGTAGTAGGACGTAGCAGATGGCGTAATTTGCTTGTCATATCACAACAAACGCAACGCACAAAGCATTATCTGTACACCCGCCTCCGCACCCAGCCGGCTTGGCCGGTGGATGCCACCCGGCTTGGCCGGTGGATGCAGAGGCGGTTGCCTTGGGGTCCTCCTTTGGTCTCGGACTGAGTATGCCCAACTATTCGGGCACCCCTGGTCCAGTTCGCCCTCAGCGTTTCGGCGTGTGGTTGGCCATCCTCTTCAGGACCTGCCACAACCAACCACACGGGGCAGGCCGACGCTGTCACGAACGACATCCCTGTTTCCGCCGTAGAGAAAACACCACGCGTACCTCTTGAATGCAAGATACACTGTGTCGGGCTGTATTATGGGACTCCTTCGTACACACCAAAATTGCCAGAAGATGTCCAGCAAAGCTCTTGGAACCTGCTGTTTTGGCCTTCGGAGAAGGGAGGAAACAACTGATGGAGGGATATGAAATATGGATTGGCCTGCCTCCAAGGAGGCATGCCATAAAGAAAAGGGGGAAGCCACAGAGGCAATGCCTGCCGTTACGTGCGGCAGGCGGAGTTGTGCAAGGGCATTGGTGCGCGAGCAGCAGAACCGTTCCTGTGCGGACTGGCCCCGCATGGACCAGCAGCGTGTGCCCCTAGCAGGTGGGAGAGAAGCAGGAGGGGGTGGAGGACGGGGGTGACCTGACGGGGGACGAGTAGTGCATGAAAGAGGGACCAGAGAGGATTTGGATCACCACGCAACGAAAAGTCATTACATGGCTTGCAATGTTGCCGAGCTGTATGGCTCTCGCACTATCGCCTCCACATCGAGACCCCCTGGGCACTACGTGCTAGGACAACGGCGCTCACGATTGGAGGCTAGGGGTGTCAAAGCCGCCTGCGAATCCAATCCACCAGATAATAGTGTTTCTGATATCGCGTCCTGCTCGAGGTGTGTGTGTGTGTCTGTGTGTGAATGTGTGTATGTGTGCGTATGTTACAGTATGTGTGTGTGTGCGTTTGTGTGTGTGTGTGTGTGTGTGGTGTGGCGTGTGTGTATGCGTGTGTGCGTGTGTATGTTCGTTTTTGCGGCAATCGATTCTAGCTCTCGCTACGGTGACGCCACCTCGCTGGCGGAGAGACACATTGAGTGCAAGTGCGTGTGTGTGTGTGTGTGTGTGCGTGAGTTTGCGTGTATGCGTGTGTGTGTGTGTGTCTGTCTGTCTGTCTGTCTGCCTGTCTGCCTGCCTGTCTGTCTGTCTGTCTGTCTGTCTGTCTGTCTGTCTGTCTGTCTGTCTGTCTGTCTGTCTGTCTGCCTGTCTGTCTGTCTGTCTGTCTATCTCTCTCTCTGTCTGTCTGTCTGTCTGTCTGTCTGTCTTTCTGTCTGTGTGTGCGTGTGTGTGTGTGTGTGTGTGTGTGTGTGTGTGTGTGCGTGTGTGCGTGTGTGTGTGTGTGTGCGTGCGTGCATGTGTATGTGTGTATGTGTGTGTGTGTGTGCGGGGGGGGGGCTGACACCCGTGCGTCCCTGCGCAGTGCGGTTCCTTACAGGTGCACTTAGCCCCATCCCGCCCGGCGTCTGCGTGCGGGCCCATCCCGGCGCGCTTCCTCCTGTCGTGTATGCCTGACTCCGCCGCGTCGTTGCGCGAGCATCCGCGAAAACCGCGACCAAGTGTACGTGTTTTTTTTTTGTGTGTGTGTGTGTGTGTGTGTCTGTGCGTGTGTATGTGTGTGTACCCCGTGGGCTCCAGCATTGCACGCGCTGCCACACGAGGCGATGAAAGTCATTTTGATCGTGACCCGCCATCGCTCATGTGTGACTGCTTGCACCGCCGCGCTGGAGGAGATGAGTGTGTGTGTGTGTGTGTGTGTCTGTGTCTGTGTGTGCCCGAATAGTAGGCTGAACCTTGCACGCCCTGCTGCCGCTGAGCTGGGCCCACCATGCGCGCCCGCATCCATCCGCCCTACAACCTGCCTGACTCGGCCGCGTTGCTGCGCGCGTGGCCGCGGCGCCGAGAAGTGTGCGCCACCGCTGCGCTCTGTGGACCTCTCGCTCCGGGAGGCCGCACGGGCCGCTCCCGACGCTCTGGGTGCCGTGCACGCCCGGGCCGCCTCGCCAATTGGGTGCCTCGTCCTGTGGATTTGCGCTGCACGGCGAGGCGCGTCTGGGCACGCAGCCTTATCGGGAGCAGAGCTTGGAGGCTGGGATTTGGAGCTGGCTGGGGGGCCGAGGTGGCCCAGCATAGCGTCAGCCAGCAGAGAGGGGGTAGGCAGCGGCCCCCTCGTCGCCACGGCTGGACGCGGCCCGGACGTCGTGTCAGTTTAGACCTCGGGAGGGGTCTGGGGACGGGTTTTGCGCGGAGTTGCCCTTGGCCCCCCCTCTTGACACAGTTTCTCGGGACCCATGCGGCGCAGACTCCCCGGCCGCTTGGATGCCTGATAAGAAGCCTGCGTCCAATGCCATGAGCAAGAACTGGCCCTCCCACCAGGAGGCCCTCGGAGTTCGTTGCGGGATCGGTTTTGGAGGTCGCCGCCTCGATGGCAGCGGCCACAAATTGGGGCAACGTTTTGGTCAAGTACTGGCATGCCCCTTCCCCAGCCCCGCCGCTCTGCGATGAAGACGTGGTTCATCATCAACAATATAGCGGCAGAACGTCGTCCGCTTCAGTCCAACATGGGCATTCATGTTTGGTGTTGTTTTGTTAGGGGTCGAGGTCGATTATCACGCAGCCAGGAGTGCATTGGAAACCAATGCCAAGAAACACCCTGCTTGCCTCCAAGGTGCCCTGGGCTTCTTGGGTTTCGATGGCTCTGCGATGGAAAGTGCGACGATCCCACGCCAACAGTCAATGGACGTCCTGGGGTCTCAGGGTTGGGCTTTTTGTGGAAGGTTTCTGGTGGTCGAGCTCCAGCTGGAAGGAGGGACAGGCGCGCGAGCTGCACAAGGGGGAGGAGGGGATGCAGCTGGGATCGAGGAAGGTGGGGCCGCGACCAGCGCCGCGAGCCATACCGCGAAGCCGCCCCTGCCTGCAGAAGGCCGCTCCTGGAGGTACTGTCGGGGCGTTGACCCAAGGAACCCTAAATAAGGAACGAGGCCCCCTTTTTCGATACGTTAACCTTCGATCTCCGATCGAAAACATAAGGAAAGCCTGAGGCAAGCTGTGAAGCACTCAAGGAACGCGGAGCCCCTCCCCAACGAAAAGGGTTCCTTCTTCAGGGCCCCGACTGTACCCTGGGGCCAAGGGCGCTCCCAGAGATCCGGGACGATCGAAATGCGTACGGAAAGCATGGGTACGATGTCCAGCAGCAGTTTCTGTTCGGTTTGAACTGGGCTCGCTGTCCGCGCCGCCGCGGACGTTGTTCACCGAAGGCAACAAGCCGCCTGCCCAACAGCGGCCGCTGCTGGTATTGGACAACATTTGTTGTTGGGCATTGTACCTACTCTTTCCGCACGGATCTCGGGCGTCCTATAGACGCCCGTGCCAGCTCGAAGGTGCGCTTCTGACTTTCGGGCCACAGGCTCTCGCCTGCAGCCCCCCCTGGATGCGGGGACACCTGGCCACGAGTCTCTAGGCCTCCCAGGTGTGGGGTCCGAGCAGGTGGGGTCGACGGGCGACGCGCCTCATTGCCGAAGCACCGGCGATGCGGCTCGATGCGGAGCCTGATTCTTCGGATGCAACTCTTGGGGGGTCAAATTCTGACTTTGCCCTTGCCCGACGTTCGGCTTCATCCGGCTTCATCCCGCTGAATTCGGCCCCATCCCGCTCAATCCGGCTTGGTCGCGCTCAGTCCGGTGTAATCCCGCTTCATCCGCGGCCCAATCCGGCGTAGCAGCCCCTCAATGGGCCTTAATCTTCCTCTAATCCTTCCGACGAACACCTCCCAGCAGCCGCCTCCTGATGATTTTCTCCACGCCGACGGCGCCGACGCGTCGCCGACGTCGCGGATGCATGGCCGAGACATCGGCGATACTAACGTTGTGGCGATGCGGCGCGACCCTCCGACCCCATCTGCTTGGACCCCTTTTTGTCGGAGGTGGACAGACCTCGTACCCTGACACGTCGATCAAGGAATTGACCGCTTCCGGTTCGCGAGAGGGCGTCGCGGCCGTCATGTTTGCGGTTCCAGGTCCATCGGTTTCGGTCCCAGGCCGTCTTTACTAAGGGGAGGTTCACTAAAGGGAGGCTCGTCCACCGCCGATTTTGGGAGGCCTATGGCACCTCCTGCGCGCCCAGCCTTCAGTCGGGCCTGTTCCTCTACAGGGGGAATATGCAAACATATTCAAAAACAGTCTGGGGACTATGTCTTTAGTATCTTTTTTGGAGCACTTCGGGACCATTGTTTGCGTATTTTCTTATTTTTCGCCAAGATGGCCCAAGAGAGCCCCAAGAGGGGCCCAAGAAGGCCCAAGACGGCCCCAACAAATCGCCCAAGAGGCGCCCAAGAGCGCCCCAAGGGAGCCCCAAGACGCCATTTTGGAGCCTCCGAGGGGGCGGTACGAATTGAGGGACCTCCTCTTTTTGAGCCATGGGGCCCAAG
This sequence comes from Prorocentrum cordatum, assembly GCA_963575745.1. NCBI lineage: Eukaryota > Dinophyceae > Prorocentrales > Prorocentraceae > Prorocentrum > Prorocentrum cordatum. Next base: position 283,902 of record CAUYUJ010015550.1, on the reverse strand, counting down.
ATGGCCCCAAGAGGCCTCCCAGCCCTGCAGGGAGACAGGCCCGACCTCAGCCCGGCCCTCCCGCCCTGGACGACCCCCAGGCGGTGGCCAGGGCTCGGAGGAGGGAGGCGGCTGGTTACGTTGTATGTTCGGGGGACCGCCTGTCCCCCAAATTGGTGTCTTGTCTTGTGCCCGACGCGGGCTCGTTGCAGCCTCGACGCGGATTTGGCATGTTTTCGACGCGGTTTCGACACGGATCCGACGAGGCCGACATGGGTTCGACACGGATTCGACGCAGATAGGGCCGCGACGGGACAGACGAGGTTCCCCGAGGATGCCACATAAGGCTGGTCCGAGGTGCCGCCGCTCGGCCTGCACAGTCCCTCGTCGCCACGGCTGGCTTCTCCTCGGGGCGCTGCCAGGAGGGAGAAAAAGCAGGAGAGACGAGTCATCGTCGATCCCCAGGAAAAATATGGGGAAATCTGGGAAGGGGGGGGGGAAGACGACATCCCCCAACATGTGCGAAAAGACATGGGAATCCCGTTATTTACGTGTGTTTACTTGTGTGTCCCAGGGCCCCTCCTCGAAGCTCTGGCTCAAGCAGTGGCGAAGCGTCCTGGCGTTCCTATGGCCCTCCCAAACAATGTTCTAGTAGTCTTTTGTGGTTCCCACGAAATGTTCTTTGAGCATTTCTGGCTGGGACTGTCCTGTTTTATCACATCGGGTTTAGGTTCTAAGAACATTGCTTTTGCTCTTAGAGCATTTCTGGGTTCTAAGAACATCTCATGGTCGGACTATTGCCGGGACGGTCGGTCCCTGCTCAACTGGTCAGAACGCCCCCAGGGGAAGGTCCGGGGAGCAGCGGTGTCGGTGCCTGTTTGTCCTCGGGAGGGCGCCGCGGGACCCAGACTCGGGGCCCCCCGAGCGGTGCTGAGGCCACACTGGGTGGTGAGGCAGTGGCCAATCGGCAGGTGACCGTGCAGTTCTGGGACTCGGGCCGTTCTCCGAGGACGTCTCGCGCGGCCAGGGCCTCAAGGGCCCCACAGCCGTGCCGTGGAGGACCGTGCGGTGAGGTCCTTTCCAGGATTTCGAGGTCGCCGCGCGGTCCGTCCCCACACGGCCTCGGGATCCCCAAGGCCCCGACCTCTGGCGGCTTTAGAGGCCAAGTGGCCAGGACCGCTCCTGCACGACCAGGGCCTCCTGAGGCCCGCTTCGGGCGGCGTGCTCGAGCAAGCCACCACGGCCACTCTTTTCACGGTCTGGGCCTCTGCAGGCTCACGTTTCGTGCCCTCCTGGGGCTCTTCAAGGAAGACCCGCCGCGAGAGGCCAGCCCTGCGGCAAGGATAGGCTCGAGGCCACCTGGGGCTCGACGACGGAGGTCGTGGGAGCAGTGGCGAAGCGTCCTGGCTTGCCTATAGGCCCACCAAAGAATGGTATCAGAACTTATGGTCTGCACGAGATGTTCTTATATTATGTCTAGCTGAGGCGGTCTTGTTTTAGTGCATCGGGTCTATGTTATCAGAGGATTGTTCAGATTCTTCGAACATGTTGTTGAGAACATTCTGTTGGATCTCAGAAAATCTCGTGGTAGGCCTATAGGAATGCCGGGACGGTCGGTCCCTGCTCAAGTCTGGGGAGCACCCCTTTTTGAGGAGACCATGCTCTCCAAGAGGCTGAACCTGAGCAGCGCCACCACACCCCTTGGGTTTCAGAAGAGCATCGAGGCCGAGATCGAGCGCAAGACCGGCAAGACGTTCTGCCCGCCTGGCGGGAAGAAGATGACCGTGTTCATCGACGACACCGCCATGCCTCTGGTCAACAAGTGGGGCGACCAGGTCATGTCACCCGCTCTGTCCGCGCGCCCCTGTCCGCGCGCGCGCGAGCGACGAAGGCGAGGACGACGACGACCACCGCGACCACAACGACGGCCACGACGACGACGACCACAATGACGGCCGCGACCAAGACGAGGACGACGACCACCCGGAAGGCCGACGCCGACGACGACGATGACGACCCCCGACGGCCTCTGCAGGTTTCCAGAGTCCTCCGGAGGCATTCTTTCGGCGGCGAGCCCAGGGGGGGAAGCGAGAAGGGGCGGGCCTTCTCAGAAGGCTCGGAAGCTCTCCGGTTCCTGAGAAGTGTTCGGAGCCCTCCCCGAAGAGACGGAAAAACTTGTCGGAAGGCGTGAGGGCTTCTGAGAAGCCCCGCCCGCCTTCTGAGAAGGCCCTCTCCTCCTCCCCCCGATCCCTGCCCGTGGAGGCAGAGCAGGACGGAGCGCCTCTCGCCCAGGCACCACCTCGATCCCCGATCTCGGGGAGAAGGGGGGGGGGATGGGGTAGGAGACTCTAGCTGTTGTCCGGGGGAGGGATGGGGGGGGGGTTCTATTGCCGGGGGCCGTGCAGGATGTGGTGAGGAGGGCGGCAGGCGAGGACGGAAGAGTGGGAGGAGGGCGAACGGCCCGCGCGTTGTATCATGGGCCTGCGGCATCCGTCCGGCACGCTCGCGCGGCTGATCCACTTGCTTAGATCCGTGGACGGCGTGTCTGCACCGTGCCGTGTTGGCGGCTCCAGAGAGGTTGCCGATCTTCGACCCAGGAATGGTACGGTGCACGATTCTTCGGCCCTCAGAGTGGAAACGCAATGCATCATACTGCGTTGGAGCGAAGCCCGACGGGAGTCCAAACATGGTATGGTGCATCAGCGCCGTTTTCGTATTAGATGCAGCTGCGAATCTGTTCTTTGGGCGCAGCTTGGAGGTGACGAACGAGCTCACTCGTCAGCTCGTGGAGATGAGTGGCTTCTACTTTCTTGACAAGGAAGGAATTCGCCAATTACCGCTCGATCAGCGTACGCATGCTCACTCACACTCGTCACCTGAGCGTTGTATCTCGTAATGTGGGCACCTCTCAGATCCCTCACATGCTGGTGGGGAGCAGGGACAACACACTCCTGTAGATCGCGTAGCGTGTTTACCTTGACGTGTTCGCTCAAACGATACGTCGTCATTATCTTGGGCATGGTAGTGGATGCTCTTTGTCAGTCTCCGCACGATACATATTGTTCTTTACCAGCGCCTCCTTCCCCCACCCCCTCTTTTTCATCCTCCTCCCCGTTGGCGTCGTCCTACTCCTCCTCCCATCCTCCCATCCTCCTCCCAGCCTTCATCTGCTGCGGCTGCTTCTCCTAATCGCATTTCCTCGTTCTCGCTCCCACCTCCCCCTCTTCCCCCTCCCCCCCCTTCATCCTTCATGCTGCCCCTCCTCCTCGCCCTCCGTAGCCAGTTCAGCTCAAGGCTGCTGCTTCCGCGGGAAGCAAACGGATACCGCTGGTCCGCGGCTCACTCCCAAAATGTTTACAGAGCCCCCACGGTCGAGCCGCGCACTGCTGCGGGAGAGTTCACTTCTTCTCGATTGTGCGCACGCCCAGCTGCGCGGCTTGCAGTAGCAGGTGGCGCATCGCCGGGCAGCAGAAGCATCGTGACGTGCGTTGCCCGTCGTGCAGCTATTCTTTGACTTGGAAGGGAAGGCAACCGCGCTGCAGTTCCAGGAAGCGTTGGGAGCTCGAGGCCGCTCCCCATACGGGAGGGCTCGTGTCCTCGGCGGGCAGGGGGCCGGAGTGCAGAGCTCCCTCGAGGCGGGACAGAGGTGGTCGTCCTGGGAGTCTTGGCCTACGCCACGCGTCCGCGCGACAAGGAGGGAGATGCGCCAGTATCGGTGGCAGGGTGCCCAGGAGGGGGGGGGGGGGGGCGTTGCAGCAGGCAGCACCCCACCTGGCACATGTGGCCACCGAGGGGCTCAAACAGCAGCTCCCAGCGCCACAGCACACCAAAATCGACCCACCGCAAGCGTACAGGAATGGACAACGCGATCCATCACAGTCCAGTTTGGATACATAAAAGTCCGTTGTGGATAATTCACATAGCAACATCGACCCATCACAGTCCATGTTTGACAAGTCTGTGGCATGCGAGAGGAAGGCGTTGGTGTGGCGTCACGAACGGCAGCAACCAGCAGAGCAAATAGCTCAGCCCTCGGTGCAGGCCCAAGCACACGTGGATGAGGCACCCGTTGATCTTCGAAGAAGAGGAGGCCCATGCTCGGCGCGACAACAGGCGCGGGCGAGGCCAGGCCGAAGGCAGCGGTCAATCTCACGATGCCCTTGGAGCCAGAGGTGCCCAGTCTCGACCCTGGGCCAGCCCTCGCGCTTGACGACCTGGATTTGGAAGCAAGCGGCACGCAAGCATTCGTCGCCCTGCGGACGAATTCTGCGACGAAGCTTCAACGCACAGTGCGTGAGATGTTCGGAGGGCCATCCAGCAACCTTGGCAAGATGCGCAGCGAGTCACAGGCGAGGCGGGAACGACTCCAGGCGAAGAGGCAGAGACGCAAAGAGCGAGATGGGACAGCCGCAGCAGGACAGGAAGACGCCGCAGCACCACCTCCCGCCATGCACAGCAGAGGAGGATGCAGAACCGAGTGCAGCGGCATGGCGCCCGGAAGCAGTGGATGCTCTTGTGGGCGCTTCTGTTTCAATAGATCCAGCCCCCCGACGTCATGAATTTTTCATGACGTCGACCCCCAGAGGTCCGGACCCATTCCCCCGGACCGGTTTTTCGTCCTGAGTCGTTTTTTGACGGTCCCGAGGGCCGGTAAGGGCCCCCAGAGGCCGAAAATCATGAAAAACCTCGCGTCGTGATTTTTTCATAACTCGAGGGGGTCTGGGTATCCAGCCAGTGCAAGGAGAAACGGGATGGTCAACTTCTTCTTGCAGGCGGGCAGAGGCAAACAACTGAAGCAGGTGCCACGGCGACGTGGCGCGGGCTACGACATTCACCTCCTCCTCCTCCTCCTCCTCCTCCTCCTCCTCCTCCTCCTCCTCCTGTAGGAAGGCAGACCTCGAACAGCCCCCGACCCACCCTGGCCAGCGAAGGGAGGGGAAAGACGACCAGGATCACGGCCACTGCCGAGGGCAGAGGCGAAGTTCAGGAGAGACTTGCCACGAACGCGCGGGCAGTCGCTGCCCAATCGCCGGAGCATCCAAGCACAAGGGCAGCCGACGGACGGGCGGCCGAGGCCCCCCGTGACCAGTGGAAAGCCAGAGCTGCCGCCGGCCCCGCGCCCGCCCCGAGAGGGGCAGAGAAGGGATCGACAACCGGGGTCGCGGCAGCTACGAGTGGCGGAGGCAGAGCTCAGGGCAGGCTGGCCGCGGACGCGCGGGCGGTCGAAGCCCGGCGCCCTGGGCCCCCTCGGCGGCGCGGCCGCCCCCGCCCAGCGCGGCCGTCGACGGACGGGCGGCCATAGCCACTAGAGACGACGGGAACGCCGGCGCCGCCGCCGCCCCTGCGCCCAAACCGCCGAGGGAAGATGGGGGGCGCAAGAGACGATTGCGGCGGCGCGACTGGCCGCGGACGCGCGGGTGATCGACGCGCGACAACCTGGGCCTCCGCGCCCTGGGGCCGTCGACGCACGGGTGGCCGGATCTTTTGAGAGAGCGGCGAGCGCGCCTCATCTCCAACCTGCCCCGAGCTTTTCCCTGAGGGGGAAAGGAGGGGGAGGCTGGCGCCGATTGCCAAGTCAGCATCAATTTCAGCCGATCGACGCCAGCATCGAGACGGCAACCCAGACTCCCGCGCTCAGCCGCCAAGAGCTGAACGGCGCCTGGCTTTTGGGACCGCGACCGAGTGGGGTGCCAAGGTTCACAAGTTTGCTGCGTCACAGAAGCAGCTTCATTTGCGCATGTTCGCGCGGGCGGCCCATGATGCCACGGCGGATGAGCGCGCGCAACACAGAGCGCAAGGATGGGGGGAAGATGGTTCCCACCCCGGCGCGGCCAAGCGCCAATTCAGAGCATGGTGCTCCACTTGGCGAGGCCATTCTAGCGCGGGCGCGCGTTGCCGCGACGCCCAACGATCATTTTAGACGTTTGAAAGGGGGCAGGTCCAGTTTCCAAATCAGCTCTTTGGTTCAATGCGTTTCCCCAATCCACAACAGCGTTTCGTCGCCCCACAGGGAGCTCCAATTGAGGCCCCCACCCAGGGCAGCGCTTCGCGGCCCCACAGGGAGCTCCACCTGGGTGGAGCGACCTGCGGAGCTGCGGAGCCCTGCATGGCGCACTGCAAAACAGGCGCCGCCTCGTGGCCCACAGAGGGAGACACCCTCACACATTTCGCGACCCCCCATAGGAAACCCCACCGAAGATTATACACGTGATCGCGGTACCTACAGCTGAATAAGGTTGGGTCTTTCGCCAAGCTGATTCTGTTGGCGGTCGAGCGTGTAGAGCAAGATCGGCGTTGCGTGACTGACCGTGAACCATTGTGGTCAAAGCGTGGTTCCGGCACTGCTTCCGCGAGAAGAACGGTCTTAACCAGGATAATTGGTCAAGGATTCGCGTGGGGCTCACGCAGAGATCCACGGACGCCGCCCTGCAATGGATGCCTTCTCACAGGGGCGAAGCGCCGCGCACTGGCGATGAACTGTTCGACCCTCCTCACAGTCCAGTGCGAAGCCCTTTGGCTGATGTGGGGGCGGGGTCCTGGTGGGCCCTGGAAACGACAGGGCAGTTTTTGTTACCGGTTCCGTTTTGCCGTTTTTTCGCCGGTTCCGACGCCGTTTTTTTCCCGGATCCGTCGCCGTTTTTTAACCGGTTCCGGCTCCGGTTCCAATCCTGGAGCCGTTCTTTTGCCGTTTCCGGTCGCCGTTTTTTTGCCGTTTCCATTTTCAAGGGACATTTTTGAGGAAACGGTGAAAAAAAACGGCCCTGCCGTTTCCGGGGCCCACAAAGGGCGGGGTTGGCGGCGGGCATGGTAAAATGACGCGAAGATCGGGACAAAATCGGATCGGGATAACTCGAAATCTCTGAGAGTCGGCGGGTTTGGAGGATGTATTGGACGCCGCGGCCGCTCCAGAGCGTTCCGGAACGCTCTGAGAGCGCTCCGGAACGCTCTGGAGCGATTTACCCCGATCCTAGCCCTGTTTTACATGGGGTGGGCGACCCTCATGGACAAGGGGCGGCAGGAAGCAGGAGGCACACGGCAACGCGGCCAGTGCAAGAGGCACGGCGCGAGCGTCCGCAGTCATTCAGGAGGGGAAGAAACACACAGACACAATTATTCGTCGATCCCCCAGAAAATATGGGAAAATATGGGAATTGGGGGGGAAGACAGAAACCCAGAAAATATGGGAAAATGTAGGGGATCCTTTTATTTGTGTGTATTTATTTGTGTGTCTCGGGGCCCCTTCAGTCATCCGTGCCGCCTGCGCGGCCTGCCGTAGCTCCCCTCGTCCCCAAGCTGACGGGGCGGCGCTGCGGGAAGAAGCTGCAGGAGAGCGCAGTGGCGGCAGGCAGAGGTGTTCACCCATCGCTTACAGTTCATAGAAGCCGCCTGCACAACAGCGGCCTCTGTCGGTTTTGGACAACATTTGTTGCTGGGCATTGGGCCCATCCATTTCGTCCGTGTCAATCTCGGGCGTCCAAATCCGAGGGGGTGGCGTGGATTGGAATGGGGGGGCGGAACTAATGCCGCGAGGCCAGTGCGAGCGGTGCCGGCGGATGCTGCTGGCTGAAACGTTCGCGGAGGACGTGTCCCAGAGGTTGGAGGGGCCAGCGTTTTACAAAGAATGCGCGGCGCAAGTGACCTCATGAGTTTCTGCACCACCTGCAGGAAGTACGCCATAGTGGACGCAAGGGATTCGCATTCAGTCTGCACGGGGACCATTCGTCAGGACAAGGAGAGTCTGAGTCTCCCCAGGGGGGGCGAGGAGCACTTTGGCAGAGAGGAGGTCGCTATAAGAACTTCGATGCACGAGACGCAGCTGCGTCCCCTGGGGATGCGGGCGGCCGGTTCGCCATGGCAGCTGGCCCCGACCCCCCCTGTTGGGGGGGACGGGTGGCTGGCTGTCGTGGTGCGACGGTGTCCAGGCCCTGGCCCCTGCCAGGGTTCGGGCTCCGCCGTGCGGGGGTCGTCGTCGTCCCCCCGCATCCCTGGCACGACCCTCCCCGGTGCTTGGTCAACAAAAATCCAAGAAGTCCTCCACGTCCTCCCCGTCCTCGTGGACCTCCTCTTGCCTCTCCTTGTGCCTGTGTCCCTCCCCAGTGCCCCCCCCCCCGCCCGCCCCTCCTCGGGGGAGGGGGCGGGGAGATGGAGCTGGACGGCCACACGTGCGAAGGATGAGAAGGAGGTGGCGGACGGAGGAGGAAGAAACGGACTATGATAGATGAGGAGGAGGAGGAGGAGGAGGAGGAGGAGGAGGAGGAGGAGGAGAAGAGGGGGAGGGGGAGGGGGGGGGGGAGGGGGAGGGGAGGGGGAGGGAGGAGGGAGGAGCCTGAGGACCTCCCCGTCCTGATTCCCCCTCCGAAAGGGGGGCGGCGGGGGGGTGGGGGGGAATGGAAGGGTGGAGGACTACGACGACGGCTATTAGGACGGCGAGTGGGGAGATACTTCGGGGAGGAAACCCCGACCGTTCCACCCCAGCTCTCCTTCCCCGTCGCCTCCCCTTCCCGTCCAATGCCCCCCTCGCCCCCGCGTGGCCTCTCATCCCATCCCTCCCATGCCTCCCCTTTCCCTGCCCCGTCCAACGCCCCCCTTCCCCGTCCCAGGCCCCCCCATCCCCTGCCCGCCCTTGCCTCCCCATCCAGCCCTGGCCTCCTGAGGGGCGGCGCAAGAGCATGGCCCCGCAAGCCGATCCAGAGGGCCCCCCGACACACCGCTGGGCAGAGAGCCAGCGCCGTTGCGGCGGCGCTCAGGACAAGAGGGGAGACTTCAAGAGCATCGAGGGCCTTCTGTACATCGCTGCCATGGCGCACCCTGGAGGTGGAGCGCGGTCGTCGTGGTGGTGTCGCCGTCGGCGTCCTCGCCCTCTTCCTGGTTCCTCCGCTCTCCGGGCACGCCACGCCGTGAGACCTTGATTGCTTGTCTTCTTCTTTTCTTTTTTATTCGTATACCTGTTTGTGTGTTTGCTTTTTTATGGTTCTCCTCCGCCACGTTCTCACGCCCCCGTGTGGTTTTCTTCTCCGCCACGCTTCCCGCCCCCCGGATGGGGGATGCATCGACCCCCAGCCCCCCATTCGTCGCCGATGGTGGGCTGGTCGCCGACCCCGTCCAGGACCCGATGCGCATTTGCGCCGGGTGGCCTTCGTACCGCCGCTTTTTGTCGGCGATGCATCGCCGAGTCCAGCTTGATGTCTCCCCCCCCTCGAGCCAGTCCCCCCAATTATTCGTCACCTCTCACGCATGGTGCATGGATGGCACGCGTCGGAGCACGTCATCGGGCGGGCCCCGCACCGGGGCAAATCTCGCTCCAGAGCGTGCCGCAGCGCTCTCAGAGCGCGGAGCGGCCTGGAACGGCCGCCTCGCCTGGTCCTCCGGAACCGCCCGAGTTCAGAGGCTCTTGTCTGCCCCGGTCCGAGTTTGTCCCTGTCTTGGCTGCCTCTTTGCGACTGAGGACAGACAGTCGTGCAGTAGCGCGTCACGGGAGCATCAAATGTCCTCGACATTCCATCTTCGGGTGTGTTAGCAACACTACAGTCGGGGCCCTGAAGAAGGAACCCTTTTGGTTGGGGAGGGGCTCCGCGTTCCTTAAGTGTTTCGCAGCTTGCCTCAGGTTTTTCTTAGGTTTTCGATTCGAAATCGAATGTCAACTTATGGAAAATAGGGGCCTCGTTCCTTATTTGGGGTTCCTTAGGTCAACGCCCCGACTGTAGCGCGTCACGGGAGCATCAAATGTCCTCGACATTCCATCTTCGAGTGCCTCAGCAACACTAGCGTTTCACAATCGATGGACGGGCGTCTCCTCCTCCTCCTCCTCCTCCTCCTCCTCCTCCTCCTCCTCCTGAGTAGCTTCCTTCCGCGCCGGTCAGCGCCGATCCGCAAGAGCCAGCAAGATGGCATGGGAGGCTCTCCCCCGAGGTGGCCACAGAACGGTCGCTGCGCACAAGCTGTGCTCCGTAGATCTGCCCCGCGGCCCCGCAGCGGGCTTCGGGGACAAGGTCAGGGGTTATGATGTTCCAGCCGATTGTAGCCTTGATCGCCAGAAAAGAGTTTCGAGCACCAGGGAAGCACCGAAACTGGAGGGTTCTCACGCGTCGAGCCCTGGGAGGCGATGCTCCTTCGACAGCGTTGCGACACTTTCTTTGTGGGGCTCGAAGTTATTTATGGGATTTGGTTCTTCAGTACGATGGGAGCAACATAAGCCAGGGGGGGGATGGGCTGAGGGGAGGACGCGTCGCACCCCGATCGCAGATGGATCGCCGATGGTGGCCTGCTGGCCGGACACCTGCCTAGGAACGGGCGGCTTTGCCAGCGGGGGGGCGACGCACGCCCGATGCTCTCCCCCCTTTAAGCCGGCCCCCACCTCAGCCCTGCCACTCGGGGATGCTCTTCTTCGGCAGCCAGTCTCAGAGCGTGAATTACCTACCCCGCTTTCGCTTCCAGGAAAAACCAAGTCATACCACGCGCCTCCTCGTCAAGCGACCTGACCAGTACAGGCCGTAGTTTGGCATCGCCTGGTATCTCTTGGAAGCGAGGGTGGTCAAAAGCGAGGTAGGTTTGTTTTCCCCCTATAGTGGTGGGAGCCTGGCAGATCCTTTCGATTCCGTCTGCAGCGTCGTCTAGGAGTCGATGAGATGGCGCCGATGCAGCATCGATCAGAGCTTGTGCAGCGTCGATGGAGCGTCGACCAGCGTCGATCCGCGAGAGCCGACAAGAAGGTATGGGAGGCTCCCATGAGTTTCGTCCACGCGCAGAGGAGGGTAGGGGGAGGGGGGGAGGCTTCTTAGAAGCACCCCTGCTTCTTAGCAGGCGCGGGCCTTGTCTAAAGATGTTGTAAGACCGGCGCCTTCTAAGAAGCAGCCCCCTTCTAAGAAGCGTTCCCCCCTCCCCCTGTCCCCTTGTGCGCGCCGCCATGAGCTGCCACCGAAACTCCTCCCTTCCCTGGGCTCCTCCTCGTTTCGCTGGCCTGCCGACGCAGCGCCGCGCCGCACGGGCTCGGGGCCTCTGCGGCTCGGCGGCCACCGTGCAGTCCTCTGCCCTCACGCCGTCACAGGGCCCTTGACGGCGAGGTGGCCAGCTGTTCTGCGGGGGGGGGGAGGGCTTCTCTCTCCTCCCTGGGCGCCTGCTCGTTTCGCTTGCCTGCCGATTGGCATCGCCGCGCCGCACGGGCTCGGGGCCTCTGCGGCTCGCGGCGGCCGACGTGCGGGGCCCTCCTGCCCCCGCGCCGTGGCGCAGCTCCGCTGTGCGGTGAGGCGCACGCCGGGCCCTTCACGGCGGGGCGGCCGGTTCCTTCTGCCGGGGGGGGGGGGCGAGGAGTCGCCCTGGCCACTCGGGGGCATTCCTCGTCCTCCTCCTGCTTCCTCCTCCTCCTCGAATTGCCCTTGCCCTCCTCCTCCTCCTCCTCCTGCTTCCTCCTCCTCCTGCTTCCTCCTCCTCCTCCTCCTGCTTCCTCCTCCTCATTATGCAGGCTCCTGCCCTTCTCATTCGGGGGCGGGGGCGGGCTCGGAGGGATCGAGCCGCCGCCGAGTGCGGCGAGTAACGTTACCAGGACGTAGGACGAGAGCACAAAAAAACAGACAAAAGGGGCAGGGCGCGTCCGACGTTTGGCCCGCCGACGCAGCCCGGGGCGGACGCGAGCTAAGAGGGCCCCTCCCCCGAAACGGCAGGGCTGTGTGGTTCGCCGTTTCCGAAGAAGCGCCCCTTTGACAAGGGGAACGGGAGCACAGCGGCGACCAGAAGCGGCAGCAAGAGCAGCTAAGAGGGGGCCCCCGGAACGGCAGGCCTGTGTGGTTTACCGTTTCCGAGGAGACGAAACTGGTACAAAAAAGCGGCATCGGAGCTGGCAGAAAAAGAGAGTGTGTTCAGAGTTTTTGTTTTTACGATTTGGGCCATAAAGTGAGTCATGCCCCCTCCCCTTCCCCCCCCCTCCCCCCCATAACGCAACGCTCCCTCCCTCAGTGCGTCCCCTGCACCGCCGCAGTGCGTCT
>CAUYUJ010015550.1:244445-269445 GCA_963575745.1 Prorocentrum cordatum | reverse complement strand
GGAGGAGGAGGAGGAGGAGGAGGAGGGAGGATGAGGAGGAGGAGGAGGAGGAGGAAGATGAAGGGGAGAAAGAGAAGGAAGAGACCTTTGGTGGGCAGGGTTGGCGATGTTTCATCGGAATCGAGGCTCGAGGTTTTCGGACGTTCTCGTCGGTTCTCCGCGGTTTTCCAGCCTCAGGGTGTTTTCCAGTGGCTGCGCCTCGCGGAGGGCGTTCGGGGGGTGCGCGGACCGTCCCAAACGGCCGCCAGAGAGCCGAGTTTCGGACCGAAGGTTGGCGGGCAACGGCAGGGGGGATAGGCTCAGGGGGGAAGCACCGACCCCCAGTCGCCCACGCATCGCCGATAGGGGCCCGATATACCGCCCAGGAACGTGCGGTGCCCCTCATCTTCGTCTCGATATTTCTTCATCTGAGCTGGTCCCCCAATAACGCTCTCCCTCATCCTCGGCTCGATCGGCCGATCGCCCGAGCAGTCGACCAGATCTGATCGATTCGGTTTCGGTTCTCGCTGTTTCGGGCTGGTCGGCCCGACGCAGTGGGTGATCTCGCCCCATGATCGGCCGGTCCTGCGCGTGACAGTGCCTCGCGCCTTGAGCGAGGCTGGACTGGGCTCGACTCGGTTCGGCCTCGGGCCCGTGCTATTTGTCATCGTGGCTGATTGTATTTGGGCATCTCAGACGGGGTCCGAAGGACAGCGCCGCATCGCCGATGCATCGGCGATGCGGCTCGATGTGGAGGCTGATTCTCTCCACGTCGACGGCGCCAATGCACCGCTGACGTCGACGATGCATCGGCGATGCATCGGCGATGCGGCGCGATCCGCCGATCCCATCTACTCGGACCCCATTTGGGATGCCTCTATTGTAGCTCTGCATTTCAATGTCCCTCGTGTGCCTTTGCGCAGCGACTTCTTCGTCTCGCGCACAGTCTGAGAGCAGCATAGGGCTTGCTGCCATTGCTCTGCTGTTCCTCAAGCTTGTTGTGCTAATCGCCAACCTTCGGTTTTGATGATGCCGCGCGATAGAGCGGCCTGCGGTTGCCCTGTGACGGTTCATATTCATTGGTTGGACATACCAGGAGATTTTGTAGTGCGTAAGGCATATACCAACCAATGATGTCATCCACATGTGACATGCCCATTGATACGTCCTCTCTGCATTCTACTACGTGCCCCAGGTGGGAAGAACGACATCCCAGATCGATTGAAGTCGAAGTTCTTCTGCTTCAACATGGTTCTCCCGTCTGCCGCATCCGTGGACAGCATTTTCGGGTCCATCATGAAGGCCACGCTGATGAATACCTGGCATGTGTGTTTGCACAGGGCAGACGGTCAGTTCAGACACACAGAAACGCATCTTTGTGTGCGCTGTATTGTAAGACAGGTATGTGGACACTGACGGGGATTGAGGAGGAGGGGGATGAGGATGAGGGGGAGGGGGAGGGGAGGAGGCAGAAATGGAGAGGGGAGATTCGGGGGAGGGGAATGGGAGGGAGGGGCTGAAGAGGGGAGAGGGGGTGGACGAGGCGTAAGAGGAGGAGGAGGAGGCGGAGGAGGAGGAGGAGGAGGAGGAGGAGGGCCAAGGACTCCGCTGCCCTCGGTGCACGAAGGAGCCCCTTCATAGGGATTCTCACAGCGCCCCTGACCCAAGGGCGCCCCTGGAAGCCGCCGCGGCGCCTCCGCACGCCCTCTGGGCTCGCCGCCTCCCAGAGGTCCTCCTCCTCCTCCTCCTCCTCCTCCTCCTCCCCCTCCTCCTCCTCCTCCTCCTCCTCCTCCTCCTCCTCCTCCCCCTCCTCCTCCTCCTCCTCCTCCTCCTCCTGCTCCCGAGCAACGGCGGGGCTCGCTTGGGAGCAGGTGGTGGTGGAGAAGAGGGAAGACCCTGACCAGTTGTCTTGCGTCGAGCCGTCCCCACCTCAGCGACGAAGAGACGGGGTCGACTGCACGAACATGCGCGCGTGAGCTGCCCGCGCAGGGTCGCGCGTGAGCGGCCCCTCCCCAAAGCGGCGTGCCACGCTGGCGGCCCGCGTAAGCCGTCGCACAACGTCGCTGTGCCATCGTGCGTGTGACTGCGGAGGACGATCGATGGAGAGGAAGCACGTTGCCAAATAAGTCCCGGATGTCAAAACCATGTACCAAAACATGGTTCACAGTCCTGCTGAGAACAAGCTTAGAACAGCACTCCTACACATGAAACACAGGTTTCAATTCACGGATGGGACGGTTAGGGTGCCCACTGCCGTGGCATCCACAAGCGTAATTATGGCCCTGCCTGCCCGTGGCTCACCCGCGCACGCGATGCGGCACCGCCGGGGAGCGCTGGCGCGCGGAGGCGACGGCGGCCGCGGCATGCAGCCGTCGCTCGTCGGGGGCGCGGGGCGGGGTCCCCAGCGGGGGCCTCGCGGCCGCAGGCAATGCACGGGGTGTGCGAGGCGGGGTCGTTCTCGTCAAGTCTAACAGCCCCCAACGGCAAATTCTCTTCGTTCTCTTCGTTCTCTTCGTTGGTTCAATTCGTTCTCTTCGGTCTCTTCCATTCTCCTCTGTCGGGGGGGGGGCAAGCGGCTCGGGCGAGAGCTGCAGCAGTACCACTCGTTTGCGCGCCCCATGCTCCAATCTACTTAGGGCACCTTCCTGGGTCAAGGGTCGAGCGATTGTCCCTTTTCCTTCCCCTCCAGCGGGCGGGCGTAGCTTCATCGCTGTGCTGCTTCATGATTCGGCCCGCTTCTCCCGAATTATGGACAGCAGTGGTGGCAGCGGACAATCTGATCTGGGCGATCGGTACCAGCGCAGGAGAAGAAAACAAGCAGAGATCCCAAGGGGTCTCCAGAGGTCTCCCAGGCTGGCGGCCTCCAGACGCCCCTGGAGACTCTGGAGGCCCCAAGCGAGCCAAACACGTAAAGGAAGACATGCAGATCTGCTCTCGGAGTGTAGCTCCTGGGAGATTCATTCCTGGCATCGGCGCCGGTATGGTACATCCGTGGCCGCAATGGTGTATCCGTGGTCGGCAGCCGGCCGTGTCCGGCACAGTCGCATCGAACCCCGCTGAGTCCCGCGCGCAGTCCGGCTTCATCCTTGGCCTGATCCGGCTCAGTTCGGCCCAATGCCCGCTCGATCAGGCCTCCTGGCCCTGCTCTCTTTCGCAGATCTCCCAGGCGTTGTCTCCTAAGCTCTCCTCCTTGAGCTTGCTCGTCGACCCTCGAAGCTGGTACACTCTAGGCGATGCTTAAGAATACTTGAATTTTCGGCCCGAGTCTCGATTATTCTTAACGTTTCAATGTAAATCCTAAGATTTGAATAGAAATGTTGGGTTGTTATTCCAACCCGACCCGAAGGGCCCGATGTTCAGAGCCCCGAATCATCAGGGGTAACTCGGGTCAGGGCTAACTCGGGTTCGCTTTTCGGGATTCCGAACACGAGTCACCCCGGACCCGAGTTTCCCAGGGCCCGACCAGTGCAGGCCGTAGTTCGGCATCGCTTGGCATCTCTTGGAAGCGAGGGTGGTCAAAAGCGAGGTAGGTTTGTTTGCCCCCTAAGGTCGTCACCATTGGAGGGGGAGGAGGGCGGGAAGGACGGAGGGGGCGCCCAGACTCTCGATGGCTCGTGTTTCGTTCCAGGGGCGCCCAGACTCTCGACGGCTCGCTTTGCTCGAGGCACCGGCCTGCGGGCCTGCCGACCTTCCAGGACAAGCCTGTCATCCAGAGCCGCTCTTTGGCGGCCCCACGGCTTGGACAAAGGCTGCCAGGCACCGAGAGCGACGAAAGACTCCTGTGCGCCATCGTCCTGGGTCGTCAGAGCTCCAGGCTCGGAGCTCAGGAATCGAACCCCAAGCCCCTCACGGAGTGGGGTCCTTGGGCAGAGTGTGGAGGCGGAGTCAGCCCTGGCAACTGGAGCGTCACAGGGATCACGAAACATATTCAAACAACCGAGTAAACCTAATCCTTCGATCACCGGGGGAGTCCGCGCGATGAGGACGGCAGGGCGACGGCTGCGAGGCCAGATGTGAATCATGAACGGAGCACGAAGATGGAGCACAACAGCCTGCAGTGCAACTGAGCTTGAATAAGAGGCTCACTCGTGCAGCCGACCGAGGGGGAAGGACCACCCCTGGGACAGCCCACTGCGCACCGGGGGCTTCCTGTGCAGATGCCCAGCCACGAGTTGGCAGTGGGACCCCAGAGGGCCAGCGCCTCAGGGAGGGAGAGCGATGAGGATGAGGAGAAGGGAGGAGGAGAAGGAGGAGGAGGAGGAGGAGGAGGGAGGAGGAGGAGGAGGAGAAGGGAGGAAGAGGAGGAGGAAGAGGAAGAGGAAGAGAAGGAAACGGAGGAGGTGGAGGAGGAGGAGGAGGAGGAGGAGGAGGAGGAGAAGCAGGAGTTCTGGCGCCCGGGCTCGGGCGCACCGGGGCAACAGAGGCGAAATTCAGCGCGAAGTCGGGGGCCGCGCCGCCCGTGATGGAGCTCTCGAAGAAGCTCACAGGACGGCCTGGTTCCCCTGCCGCTCGACGGGTTCTGCGGCGGCCTCGGCTACGCTTAAGTCGGGCGTGTCCCTCTACAAGGGGAAAACTCAAGAATAGTCGAAGCCTAGTCTGGGAACTATTTTTTGCATGTTTGGGAGCATTTGGGGGGCATGTTTTATGTTTCGTCCAACATCGGCCTGTAGGGGGACAGGCCCGACGTAAGGATACGCGTGGGGCGCTCCAGAAGGGTCTTCGCCCTCGAGGTTCGGCTCGAGGTGTGTGTGTGTGTGTTGTGTGTGTTTCTTGAGTTTTTTTTTGTTCTTGTTTTGCGTGTTTCCCCACACTGTGTTTTGTTTGGGTTTTTGTGTGTGTGTGTTTGTTCCCACAGTGTGTGTTGTTGTTCCCACTTGTGTGTGCTTTTCCCCACAGGTCTTTTCCCTCGAGGACGTCACAGCGTCAAACGGACGCTTGTATGTTTCTTGAGTGTTTTTTGCGTTTTTCCCCACAGTGTGTGTTTTTGTGTTTTTGAGTGTGTTTGTTCCCACAGTGTGTGTTGTCGTTCCCACTTGTGTGTGTGTTTTTGTCCCACAGGTCTTCGCCCTCGAGGTTCGGCTCGAGGGCGTCGCTGCGGACAGCGCCTCCCCGGCAGAGAGGGCGGCGGGAGGTGGCGGAAGTCAAGCTCTGAGTTCCAAGGATCATGATGTTCCAACCGTGGGGAAAAAAACACACACACAACAAAAAAACACACGTGGGGGAAAACACACACACACACACACACAAAACAAACACAAAAAAACACAAAAAAACACACAACACACACAAAGAAACAAACACAAACACAAACAACACAAAAACGTGTGTGTGTTTGTGTTGTGTTTTTTCTTTAGTCTTGATCGCCACAAATAATCTCGAGCACAAAAAAGTGTACCGAAAGTCGATGTGCTTTTCGCGTGTCGGGCCCTGGGAGACACTCGCCCGACACTGTTTCGACACTGTTTCGGCACTCTTTCGAGACTTGTCCGGGTGCTCGAAGTTATTTCTGGGATGTGGTCCGTAAGTACGATGGGAACAACATAATCCAAGGAGTGACAGTTTGTTTTCTTTCAGGGTGTCCGATGTCGGTCACGTACACGCCGATCGTTGAAAACATGTATTTTTGGTTCCCCAGCTCCCCAACTCGTTCAAGCGCCTTCCGAAGTACCCCAAGAACCGACGTGCTGTTATCGTGTTTTGTTACTCTCTGGGAGGGCCTGAACCCAATCTACTTTATCCGCTGTCCTCCTCAATGTTTTTTTTTATGTACTTCTTCAAGCCAGCATGAATGACTGACCCATTAAGCAGAGAGACCTTTGATGCGCGGAACTTCGCAGGCGCTAGGGGGGCCAGCCCAGGCACGCAGGCCGCTACAGTGGAGGCCCATGCCAAGAAATACCTTGCTCGCCTCCAGGGTGCCCTGGGCTTCGTGGGTTTCGATGGTCCTGCTTTGGAAAGCGCGAGGCTCCCACACCCAAAATCAATGGGCGTCCCGGGGTCTCAGGGTTGGGTTTCTTGTGGGCGGTTTCTTGTGGACTGGCCTCCACTGTACTGTCGCAACGCCCGCAACGATTGGCAGTCCACGCACCAAAGGTCGCTCTTGCCCTGGGTGACTCTTGCGCGTGGCCGAGTGGAAGGCGGAGGAGCGTCGGACCCTAGCGCCCCCCCCCCGCTGAAAGTCGGGATGGCCAGGTGTTCCCCACCGATTCGGGACGTCTGAGGGCTAGTCTCGGGCTGCGGAACCATCAGACACCGACTCGTGATGAAAGGTTGTCTCCCAGCACGTCCCGAAGCAAATCGTGAGATCGGACGCAAGGAGGAGAAGGAAGGGTGAGATGTGGTGGCTGATGTGCCTAGGGCCTCACAGGAGGCCCCTCAGGAGGCTCGAGGAGAAGGGAGGAGGATGCGCCCTTCAAGTCTACGGCCAAGAGCGTTCGCTTAGCGTGTCGTGCCGCCGGTTCTGGCCCAGCGCGCCTAGGCGCGACACGCTACAGTGAAGGCCCATGCCAAGAAGCAACCCG
Organism: Prorocentrum cordatum; assembly: GCA_963575745.1. Classification (NCBI taxonomy): domain Eukaryota; class Dinophyceae; order Prorocentrales; family Prorocentraceae; genus Prorocentrum; species Prorocentrum cordatum. The sequence continues at coordinate 262,945 of CAUYUJ010015550.1, read as the reverse complement.
CCTGCCTCCAGGGTCCCATGGGCTTCTTGGGTCTCGATGGTTTCGCGAGGGAAGGCGTGGCGCTCCCGCACCAGGAGCCGATGCGCACGCACTGGGGTCTCAGGGCTGGGCTTCTTGTGGGCGGTGTCCTGTGGACTGGCCTCTCCGCTGTGTCCGCTTGCAGTGCATGGCGTGCCGCTGGGGCCGCAGACTCGCCGCGCGGCGCGCGGCGCCGGGCTGCGCACAGCCGCAGCCCGGCTGAGCGCTGCTGCTTTTGCTGCTGCTTTCGCCTCTTCCCTGACCTTCCAGGAGGGCTAAAAAATAGCACCCGACTTAAAAACCTATCCCAAAGCTATTCTACGTCTTGGTTTTAGGCCATTTCGCTCAGCTTTTTAGGTTTTTAGGTCTCCAGTGTCAAAAAATTGCTCTCTGGAAGGTCAGGGTTCTTCTCCTCCCTTCCCCTGCTGCTCTCCCCTCTCCCTTCCTAAGCCACGGGGCGACCCTCTCGCGCTGATACAAAAGTGTCGCTGGGGCCGCCGCGGCACGCTGGGCACGAGAGCCTCGGCCGTGGCGCCGTGCCTCTGTGCCCGGGGCAGAGCCCGGTCTCTCGTGGAGCGTTCTCCACGGCGGGGCGCCGGGCCCAGACCTGTCCATAGGGCGCCCGGCACGGCCTCCATGGGGCCTGCGGGGCCGCAGCGGGTGCCCGGACTTCTCTCCGTGCCCGGCGTGGCCCGCGGGCCGCAGCCTGCCACCGTCTCCTCGAGGAGGAATAGCTCGGTGCTTTCTTCGTGGATTTAGGGTGGTTTTAGGGTCTTGACAAGTGGTCGCAGCCACGCAGAGGGCGTGCGCAGCGACGCCCCAAATGCTCGGTCCCCAGTGCTTCTACGTGGCGGCGCCCCCGCAGGCACGCAGAGGGCACGCGTGGCGACGGGGGCGTCGCCACGCAGAGTTTCCAAAGACCAAACATTTTGAAAACCAGCTGTTTTCCATTATTAAAAAAGCAGATCGTGGGAGCCTGCCGTACCCCGCTCATTCCGTCTCCAGCGTTGAGTAGCGTCTGGGAATGGAGAAGATAGCGCCGATTCCGCGTCGGCCAGCGTCGCTTCGCAAGAGCCGACAAGATGGCATGGGACGCTCCCATGAGTTGCCACCGAATCCTCTTCGAGGAAGGATAGGAAGAGGCACAAACACAAACCTTCAGAGGTCCGCGCGGATTTCGCGGATCGGCGCCGGCCCCCTTTCCCCAGCGCGTGGAGGCGCCGCCAGAGGGGTCCCGCGCCAAAGGCGCCGCCAGAGGGGTCCGGCGCCGCTTCAAGAGATCCGCGCGGACATCCGAAAGTTCATTCCTTCCCCACAAGGCAAGATGGTTATCGAGCACAAAAGAAGCCCCCAGGCCCGAATCACCCGGTGAAGTCGTGGCCTCACTGGTGTCCCCGTCTTCGCATTAGCAAGAATACATTTGGGCGGCTCGGTCTGATAGCTCTGCAGACAGACCCCTTATCCCTAATGTTGTCGGCCAGGGTTGCCTCCAAATGGTTTGGGGTTTTTGTTTCCCCAATCAGTGTTTGCATTGCAGGGGTCCTAGCGGAAGTTGAAAGATTTGGCGGAAGTTCCCCGCCGATTTTGGTAGCGGGCTGGGTTCCCGGGTTCCCGGTTCCGGGTTCTTGGGTTCCTGGTTATTGGTTCCGGGCCGATTTCGGTGGGTTCTGGACTCCCGGGCTCCCGAGTTCCCCGTCGATCTCCACAGCAAACACCATCCATTGATTGGGGCTTTCCTCTGGTGTAACTTGCTCATCAGATGGGGTTCTTACATTTGAGAGGCTTGCGCCATTCCGCGGGCCCCCATAGCATCAAGTCGGGCCTGTCCCTCTACAGGGGGAAAATTTAAAAACAGTCAAAAACTAGTCTGGGGACTATTTCTTGAATATTTTCTGGCCATTTTGGGGCATTTTTTGCCTATTTACCTAACAGCGAAGACTGATAGGTTTCTAGTAGTGTCAAAAGAGCTCACAGATCACTCCACAGGGGGGTCCGGGCAGGTGTTGGGGCGTTTCCGGGCGGCATGAGCCGGGCTCGTTTTTCACCAACAGTCACACACTTCGTGCTCTTCGCCTTCCCAGAACTCCATTCCCAGGCCACATTCTGGGGGGCCGGATGCAACAGTCACACACAAAGTGCTCTTCGACATCCCAGAACGCCATTCCCGGGCCACATTCTGGGGGGCCGGATGCAACAGTCACACACTTCGTGCTCTTCGAGTTCCCAGAACGCCATTCCCGGGCCACATTTTGGATGCCCGGAGCCAACTGTAGGCCACTTCGTGCTCTTCGAGTTCCCAGAACTCCATTCCCGGGCCACATTTTGAATGCCCGGAGCCAACTGTAGGCCACTTCGTGCTCTTCGAGTTCCCAGAACTCCATTCCCGGGCCACATTTTGAATGCCCGTAGCCAACTGTAGGCAACTTCGTGCTCTTCGACTTCCCAAAACTCCCATTCCTGGGCTACATTTTCAGCAGGGGCAAGAGCACGACGAGGGGGAGGACGAGCAAGACCAGGAGGACGAGGACGAGCAGGAGCAGGACGAGGAGCAGGAGGAGCAGGAGAAGAAGGACGAGCAGGAGGAGGAGGAGGACGAGCAGGAGGAGGAGGACGACCAGGAGGAGGAGGACGACCAGGAAGGAGGAGGAGGAGGAGGAGGGGAGGGGGAGGAGTACCAGGAGGAGGAGGAGGAGGAGGAGGAGGAGGAGGAGGAGGAGGAGGGAGGAGGAGGAGGAGGAGGAGGAGGAGGAGGAGGAGGAGGAGGAGGGAGGAGGAGGAGGAGGAGGAGGAGGAGGAGGAGGAGGAGGAGGAGGAGGAGGGGGAGAGAGAGGAGAACGAGGAGACCGAGGAGGAGGAGGAGGAGGAGGAGGGAGGAGGAGGAGGAGGAGGAGGAGGGAGGAGGAGGACGGCAAGACGAGGAGGACGAGGAGGGGAGGAAGAGGAGGAGGAGGAGGAGGAGGAGGAGGAGGAGGACTACCGAGGAGGAGGAGGAGATGAGGAGAGGAGGAGGACAGGAGGAGAGGAGGAGGAGGGGGGGGAGGAGGAGGGACCAGGAGGAGGAGAACGAGGACCACCAGGAGGAGGAGGAGGAGGAGGAGGAGGAGGAGGAGGAGGAGGAGGAGGAGGAGGAGGAGGAGGAGGAGGAGAGAGCACCAGGAGGAGGAGGACGAGCAAAGACGAGGACGACGAGAACGAGGACGAGCAAGAGGAAGAGGAGGAGGAGGAGGAGGAGGAGGAGGAGGAGGAGCAGGAGAGGAGGAGGAGGAGGAGGAGGAGGAGGAGGAGGAGCAGGAGAAAGAAAACGAGCAGGAGGAGGACGAGGACGAGCAGGAGGAGGAGGAGGAGGACGAACAGGAGGGGAGGGCGGCCGGCTGCCCCGAGTCGTGCGCACAAGGGCTCTGAGGAAGGCTCCCTAAGCTCGAGACGCTTTGAATACTTTGTAGTTTCCTCGTAGCTTCCTTTCCATGCCTCTGTAGCTTCCACGCAACAGCGAAGACTGATAGGTTTCTAGTAGTGTCAAAAGAGCTCACAGATCACTCCACAGGGGGGTCCGGGCAGGTGTTGGGGCGTTTCCGGGCGGCATGAGCCGGGCTCGTTTTTCACCAACAGTCACACACTTCGTGCTCTTCGCCTTCCCAGAACTCCATTCCCAGGCCACATTCTGGGGGCCGGATGCAACAGTCACACACAAAGTGCTCTTCGAGATCCCAGAACTCCATTCCCGGGCCACATTCTGAATAACCGGATGCAACAGTCACACACTTCGTGCTCTTCGACATCCCAGAACGCCATTCCCGGGCCACATTTGGAATAACCGGATGCAACAGTCACACACTTCGTGCTCTTCGAGTTCCCAGAATTCCATTCCCGGGCCACATTTTGGATGCCCGGAGCCAACTGTAGGCCACTTCGTGGTCTTCGAGTTCCCAGAACTCCATTCCCGGGCCAGATTTTGGATGCCCGGAGCCAACTGTAGGCCACTTCGTGGTCTTCGAGTTCCCAGAACTCCATTCCTGGGCATGATTTTGAATGCCCGGAGCCAACTGTAGGCCACTTCGTGTTCTTCGAGTTCCCAGAACTCCATTCCCGGGCCACATTTTGAATGCTGAGGCAGGCTGAGGCTGAGGCTGAGGCAGGCTGATGCTGAGGCAGGCTGAGGCTGAGGCTGAGGCTGATGCAGGCTGAGGCTGAGGCAGCCTGAGGCTGACGCCGAGGCTGAAGGCAGACTGAGGCTGAGGCTGAAGCAGGCTGAGGCTGAGGCTGAGGCAGGCTGAGGCTGAGGCAGGCTGAGGCTGAGGCTGAGGCAGGCTGAGGCTGAGGCTGTGTCTGTGACTGCCGTTGCCGCTGCGACTGTCATCGCGAATGCGATTACGACTGCGAGAACAGCACAATTCTACAACTGGATTCTCATCTGAATCTTAAGGGGAATGCTTCCAGATATGCTCCTACACATCGCTGTTAGGTTGCTTTGCCGGGATAATTTTTATTTTTCGTGCAAGAATCCCCCCCTGTAGGGGGACAGGCCCGACCTACCCATAGCAGCGACATCGTCAAGAGTCGTGGCGCCGTGCCTGGCCCCGTGAGGGTCAGAGGCCTCGGGATGAGGCACGCGGTGGCGGGCGCCGCGGGGGCGCTCAATTGGCTCGGCAGGGAGGGTCGAAGTGGTGTGAACGTTTCGCACCAAGGGACACGAGAGTGGGCGCGATGCAACAATGATGCAGCAGCATCGCGGAGATGAAGCGCCCCTTAGGCAGGAGCTTGATTGGGTGTTTGGCGTGCTTCTGCCGGCCGCGCGCTCCCGGCCATGCCGAGGCTGCGGGCGCGTGGGCCCCGGGCAAGCCTATGCTGTGGGCTGCGCGGGCTGTGTAGCATTGGGCTCGCTGGGTGCGCGAGGGTTTCCAGGATAGTGTCTAGCAGTAGACACGACGCGTGGAGCTGCGCGACGAGAAAGGGGGGAGGGGGACGGGGAGGCGACGAAGAGACGAACAATGGCGTACGAGCTGCGAGCAGGAGGCACGTCATAGTGGGAGACGGATGAGGGGGTGTGAGAGGGAGGAGGAAGAGGAGGAGGAGGAGGAAGAGGAGGAGGAGGAGGAAGAGGAGGAGGAGGAGGAGGAATAAGGAATGCGAGCAGAAAAGGTGGCGGAGAAAAGGGAGGACAGTTAGAGTGGAAGTAGTTTGGGGCATGGCGAGCCTCACAGGACGCCTCGTGGAGAATAGCGGAGCTTCTGCGACAAAGAAAGGAGAGGGGAATACGAAGAACACGACGAACAGGACAAGCCAGAAGAGCAGACGGAGGAGGAGAGGGAATCAAAAACAGGGCGGGGGCGAGTATGACGAGGCGTACGTGAATGATTTGACGATGGATAGAAGAGAGGGGAATGGACAAGGACATTGAGTATAAAGGGGCGAACTGGTGGGAGAGGAAATGCCTGTTGTGGCATCTGGGGACGCTTTGGGGCCCTCTTGAAGGCCTCTTGGGGCCTCTTGGGGGGACCTGAGGGGGCCTCTTTGGGCCTATCGTGCGGGGGGGCTCAACAAGTCAGCTCGGAGACCTTCCTCTTGGGCCCCTCGTAAAGCCCTCTTGGGGCTGACTGGGGCCGTCTTGAGGGCCCCTGGGGCTGTCTTTGGTGTCCTCTTGGGGTCCTTGTGGGTAGTCTTGAAGCCCTCTTGAGGGCTTCATGGGCCGTCTTGGGACGAACTGAGGGGCCCCTTGGGCCGTCGTGGATGCCCTGAATACGGAAAAGGCGAGTATGCTACAAGTATGCGTTTCCCAATGGACTGCGACGAATTTTGCCTCTTTTGGGTCTCTCTCGGCGGTCCTCTGGGAGTACTTTCGGGTTGTCGTTGTGGCCATGTGGGCCGTCTCGAAGCCGTCTGGGACCGTCGTTGGGCTACCTTGGGCCATCGCGGCGCCACCGTGGACCGTGTGTTGGTGCTCTGTTTGGGCCCCCTTGGGCCGGAGGCGCCGGGCGCTCTGGAGGTGTTCAGGAGGCGCCAGGGATGCGTTTGGGAGCTCCCACCCGCCCCGCCCCCCCCCCCCCCTCTGACGCGAGCTTGAGATCCAGAGGAAGGGGACACAGCCAAGCCTCCCGCACGCCCTGATACCCCTTGCAAGCGGGGGTCGGCGGATCTGGGGCTCCGAGCCCCCCCTCACCCGCCTCGCACACCCGGCATGCCGTGGCCGCCAGGCCCCAAGGGTCCCAGTCCCAGGGCTCCCTGGGTATCCCGCCTCCCTTCTTCGGCGGATGACGGCTGGCTGCATACAGCGGCCGTGTCCAGAGGTCCCGGGGCTCCCGCGGCATCCCGCCTCGCGTTTTCGGGTGGGGATCGCTGGAAGCAAACATGCTCATGGCGTTCTGTTCCCGTCTGGCCGCAGGAGCTACCGTGGACACTTGGGACAAGATCAAGCGCAGTCTCCTCCCGACGCCCCTGCGGTGCCCTCGCCTGCCAGCGATGCCCCCGAAGCCCGCGCGCGTGCCTCGAGATCTGTTGTGCGAGCAAGCCGCGGCGCCGCGGGTTGAAGGTGGAGGGGCCGACTTTGGGGCGGTGAATCCTATGGATGGGCCGACTTTGGGGTGGTGAAGCCTAGCCCGTGGGAGGAGGAGTATGTGGGAGGGGCGGGCGGCGGAGGAGGAAGGCCGCCAGGAGCTGGGTGCGTACTGCACTCCCTCTCTCTCTCTCTCTCTCCCTCTCTCCAACTCTTTGTTTTGCTGCCCTCTTGCTTTGGAGGACTTTGAGCCGAGGAACCAAACGGCGCCACTGGGAGGCGGCGGCGGAGGAGGAGGGCGGAGGAGGTTAAGACGCAAAGATCATCTGATCTATGTTCGCGCAACGTCAAGAAAGGAGGAGGAGGAGGAGGAGGCGGAGGAGGAGGAGGGGGAGGAGGAGGAGGAGGAGGAGGAGGAGGAGGAGGAGGAGGAGGAGGAGGAGGCGGAGGAGGAGGAGAGCACCGAAGAGCGTGCACGCGCACGGGGCACTTGCCCCACTGCCAGGACCCTCCTCGGGACAGCGCCGTTTCTGCCCGTGGCCCAGGGTGTCGGCCACGACGCGCCCCAGTTGGGTGCCCCACGCCCAGGCCCAGACCCAGCAGGAGCGAAGCAGAAAGCGTACACGCACATGGACACATGCTGGCTTCGGAAGAGCGCACTGCGCGACCGTTCGTAACACGAGGCGGGCCTCGCGAACGGACGGGGGGGGCCGTACTCACGTACGTGGCCGGTCGCGTACCTTTCTTTATGTTGGCTCCCTAGCCCAGGAAGCAGGAGGCGGAGGAGGAGGAAGGGGGAGGCAGCAGCAGTAGAAGAGGCAGGCCGCGTCTGCGGTTTGCGGCAACAGCAGCGGGAGCAGCAGCAACAGCAGCAGCAGCAGCAGCAGCAGCAGGGATGGAGGGGGACGGGTTTCTGCGGGGGGCGTCGAGGGGTTCAAGGATGGATGAGGCAGTCCTTGCAATGAGGTTCGCTGGGACCGAGAAGACGGAGGAGGATGGGGGAGGAGGGCGAGCGGGAGGATAAAAGAGGGGGGAGGTGGGGCGTGGATGAGGATCCAGTTTTTCATTCCAGTGCAAAAGCCAAGTCCGGCAGGGGATGCGCAGATCAGATGTGATGTTTGTTTGTTTTTGTTGTTGATCGTTTCTGCTTTCTTTTGACTGGCTTATCTTTCTTCCAAAATCCGCATGTAGGAGGACATGCCCGACCTAACTCCTGACGCATGACACCGAGCCCGCCGTGAGCGCCGATTTGTTTTTATCGTCAAAATAACGTGGATGGACCGCGGTTGGGTCGCGCTCGGGCAGCCGGCGAGGAGGGCGACGGCAGCACAACAACACAGCAGCAATAATCTTCACCGCGGAAGCCCACTTCAGCCACGCACCCAGGGACGGTGTCAGACCGCCCGGCCCCCCACTCTGACCTGAACAGCGCCTGCATAGTCTTGCTCTGTCGTGGCGTCTATTTTGAGGCCCTTTCTATCCATCATTGTGTCCATCTCGACATGTCACTGTCGCTACTTCTGACGTTGGAACGAGACCAGCTGGGCGATATGACGAGGCCGTTGACATCACCACACGTCCTGGCCACCAGTAGGATACCAAATACCGCGATTTCTCAGGGATTGGCCAGCAGCGATGCGAGTAGTGCCGTTCTGGTCTAGGAATGCGGCGAATGATATGCGAATGCCGTCAGGGAGAACCGCTAGCCGCTGCCACACCTAGGACACCTGGGAGCCATCATAGCTTCGGGTGCTGTGTGGCTGTGGGGAGGTTGCGCCGGGGTCTCTTGTGGATGCTCGGTGGAGTCTTGCAGATGCTCGTGGGGACCAGTAAGAGGCGGGCGGAGGAGGAGTATGAGAAGGTGGAGGGCCAGGAAGGAGGGCGGGAAGAGGACGTCGACGACGACGTACGTCGACGACGACGACGACGACGAGGAGCTGGATGTCGGAGCGTAGACGAACGGAGGCGAAAGGAGGGGCGGGAAGGGGAAAGAGGGGTACCATGGAGCAGGGAGGTGCCCAGAAACCCAGCTACGTCAGCCGACCCTCGAAGAAGAACAAAACACCATAAACATCTGGGGGGAAAAAAACACTCGATTCCCCAGAAAATATTGGACAATATAGGAACATATGGGAAGAGTGGGGGAAGACAGAAACCCTGAAAATATGGGAAAATATGGGGAATCCTTTTATTTGTGTGTATTTATTTGCGTGTCCCAGGGCCTCTTCAAAACAGAAACTTTTGGCGCTCCGCGCGGATTTCTTGGATCCGCGCTGGGGCCCCCTGGCGGCGCCCCCGGCGCCGCCCCCAGCACGCTCTGAGCGCCAGGATGGGGGGGGTCAGTGCGGATCCAGGAATCCCGCGCGGAGCGCCAAGAGTTTCTGTTTATTCCCTACCCTGGCTCTGCCTAGAAGGGTTCTTACCCTGTATGCTTAAAGGGCCGGGCAGTGCTCCCCGCCCCGGGCGGTTCCCCCAGGATCCGCCCCGCGGTTCCCCCAGTGACGTTCCCTTAGCTTAGCGTTGCTTATCTCATCTTAGCTTAGCTTATTTCATATTAGCTTAGCTTAGCTTCATCTTAGCCAAGGTTTATCTTAGCTTAGCTTACCTTCATCTTAGCTTCGCCGAGCTTTAGCATAGCAGAGCACAGCATAGCATAGCAGAGCGTAGCACAGCACAGCACAGCACAGCATATCATAGCAAAGCCCAGCATAGCACAGCATAGCGCAGCAACTCATAGCATAGCATAGCATAGCGCAGCACAGCACAGCACGGCATAGCACCGCGCAGCATAGCATACTATAGCGTAGCAGAGCAGAGCATAGCATAGCATAGCATGGCATAGCATAGCGCAACTTATCATATCATATGAGCCTTCTGAGAAGGCCCGCCCCTCCTTGCAGTGGAGGCCCATGCCAAGAAGCACCCTGCTTGCCTCCAGGGTGCCCTGGGTTTCTTGGGTTTCGATGGTCTTGCGATGGAGGAAGCGTGACGCTCCCAGACCAACATGATCGACCCACGAACCCGGTAAGGAATATAGAAATGTATGGCATGGCAACGCTTCAACGGCTCCTGATTGGGCGACGGGCGAATACACTGCTGAATGTATCGATCTTTGATGTACGGTGCCGAGGGCTGTGCTGTGTTACGCTGTGCCGAACTGCGATGTGTCATGCCGCGATTGTGCTCTATATAGCGTTGTGGATCGAGTCCTCTTTGCATCCGAGTCCTGACCGAACTGATCTGGATCTGAAGCTCGAGCTGCCTGAGCAGATGGTAGCTGCCCCAGAATTAATCGACAGAGGAGACTTGCCAGGAGGACGCGCCGCGGAACGTCCCAAGGGACGCGCCAGGCGACGTGCCAGGGGACGTGCCATGGGCACGCACCGCGGGACATGCCAAGGGGACGCGCTACGGAACGTGCCAATGGACGTGCCGCGGGACGTGCCAGGGGACGCGCCGCGCGACGTGTCAGGGGGACTCGCCACGGAACGCACCAAGGAACGTGCCAAGGTGCAATGTTGAGTGTATCGATCTTGATGTACGGTGCCGACGGCTGTGCTGTGCTGGGCCGTGCTGAACTGCGATGTGCCATGCCGCGATTGTGCTCTATATAGCGTTGTGGATCGAGTCCTCTTTGCATCCGAGTCCTGACCGAACTGATCTGGATCTGAAGCTCGAGCTGCTTGAGCAGATGGTAGCTGCCCCAGAACTAATCGACGGGGGGACATGCCAGGAGGACGCGCCGCAACGTCCCAAGGGGCGCGCCAGGCAACGTGCCAGGGGACGTGCCATGGGCACTCACCGCGGGACGTGCCAAGGGGACGCGCTATGGAACGTGCCAATGGACGTGCACCGCGCGACGTGCCAGGGGGACTCGCCACGGGACGCTCCGCGGAACGTGCCAGGAAACATGCCAAACTGCAATGCTAAGGGTATCGATATTGATGTACCGTGCCGAGGGCTGTGCTGTGCCTGGGCGACCTGGACACGTGAAAACACGCGTTTCGCTCAAGACGCTCTCAGCACATCCTCATGCTAGACATCCGCCTGGGCAACCTGGACACGTGCAAACAAGCGTCTCGATCGAGACTTCTCGACACATCCTCATGCTAGACATCCGCCTGGGCGACCTGGACACGTGAAAACAAGCCTCTGGTTCGAGACATCCTCAACAAATCCTCATGCTAGACATCTGTCTGGGCAACCTGGAGGCGTCAAACCAAGCGTCTCGCTCGAGACATCCTCAAGACCAGGGCACGGGAAAACAAGCATTCCACTTGAGAGATCCTCTGAGTTCAGGTCCCCATGAGAGGACAATCTATAACACAAAACAAGCGTTTCGCTCGAGACATCCTCAACAATTTCTGAAAGACAAGCGTTTCACTCGAGACGTCCTCAAATTTGAATTCGCCGACCCAGCTCGGCCTCGATATTCATCGCGAAAGAAGTTCGCCGGCCCACCCCAGGTCAAAACCGGGGGTAAACAAACCAAAAGAGAACCTTGGGCCTATATGCCCTTTCCGGGAGAAAAGTCAAATGGATATTTTGGGGTCTCAGGGTTTGGTTTCTTGTGGACGGTTTCTTGTGGACTGGCCTCCGCTGCCATTCCCCCCCAAGCTCGGATTCGGATTCGCCTCGAAGTCTTGGCCAGAGCGCGCCTTGGGAGAGGTCTGGGGAGTACGGTGGAAACCCATGTCAAGAAACACCCTGCTTGCCTCCAGGGAGCCCTTGGTTTCTTTGGTTTCGATGGCTCTGCTATGGAAAGCGTGCGTTTCCCACATCAAAAATCAATGGACGTCCGGGGTCTCAGGGTTTGGTTTCCTGTGGAAGCTTTCTTGTGGACTGGCCTCCGCTGCACTTCCCCCCCAAGCTCGCCGCCGGAGCTCGCAGGAGCATCAGGAAGAAAAGAAACACACAGACACAAAGAAGCCTCGATGCCCCCGAAGAATATGGGAAAACATATGGGAAAAGTGGGGGGGAAGCCAGACACCCAGAAAAGATGTAGGAAAGTATGGGGAATCTGGCTATTTGTGTGTATTTCTTTGTGTGTCCCAGGGCCCCTTCAAAACAGAAACTTTCGGCGCTCCGCGCGGATTTCTTGGATCCGCGCTGGGGCCCCCTGGCGGCGCCCCCGGCGCCGCCCCCAGCGCGCTCTGCGCGCCAGGATGGGGGGGGGGCGTCAGCGCGGATCCAGGAATCCCGCGCGGAGCGCCCAGAGTTTCTGCTTTTATGCCTTTGTGTCCTCTTCTAGATCTCGTGCTCCCCATGGGCTCCATATTGTGTGTCCTGGGGCCCCTTCAGAACAATGGGGCGGCCAGCGGGCGCCCAGCGGGTGGCCTCCTGTGCCTCCGCGCCGGCCGGCCCCCTCTCTGGGGGCCCGCGCGAGCGCGCGCCGGGGGCCCGCCGCGGGCAGCTCGCAGAGCTCGCGGCCGAACGTGCCCCCCCAGACCAGCTCCTGGCAAGATGTTTAAGTCGGGCGTGTCCCCCTACAGAGGGGGGCCTTCGACGAAAAATATAAGATTCCCCCCAAAAAAGTACCCCAAAATGGGCAAAAAATACCCCCAAACATATAAGATACACAAAAACAAGTACCCCAAAAGGGCCCTCCGCGGGCAGCTCGCAGAGCTCGAGGCCGAACGTGCCAGCCTCGACCTTATCCCTATCCCTAAGATTGGCACGCCAAAAGGCGATGCCAATCTTAGGGGTTCGCCCTCAAAAAATAGGGGGATCCCTGAGATTGGCATCGTGATGAGGAGGTGCCCAGCATAGGGATAGGGATATGCCCCAGGCTGGTAACGAACGTGCCCCTCAACGAACGTGCCCCCCCCGGACCTGCTCCTGGCAAGATTTAAGTCGGGCGCGTCCCCCTACAGAGGGGGATTTTCGACGAAAAGTATAAGATACCCCCAAAAGTACCCCCAAAAGGGTCAACAAATACTCCAAAAATAGTCCCCAGACTATTTTTGGCTTATTTTTTTATTATTTTTGGGTGTATTTTTCATTTCGTCGAAAATCCCCCTGTAGTAGGGGGACAGGCCCGACTTAAGGCAAGATGCCTCACGGGTCGGGAACCTTAGTGGGCCCTGGAAACGACAGGACCGTTCTTGTTACCGGTTCCGTTCTGCCGTTTTTGTACCGGTTCCGTTTTGCCGTTTTTTACCGGTTCCGTCGCCGTTTTTTGACCGGTTCCGGCTCCGGTTCCAATCCTGGAGCCGTTTTTTTGCCGTTTCCGGTCGCCGTTTTTTTGCCGTTCTCATTTTCACGGGGCATTTTTTTGGAAACGGTGAAAAACCGGCCCTGCCGTTTTCGGGGCCTACAAAGTCGGGAACGTGTGGATCTCGGCGGCGGAGGCGGGCCTTCTCGGAAGGCTCGGAGGCCTTCCATGCCTCCTGGGAGGTGCTCTGAGCCTCCCCCGAGGACCCTGCATTCAGGAGGCGCCAGAGCTCCTGAGAAGCCCCACCGTCTTCCGAGAAGGCCTGCCCTTTCTCACTTCCCCTGCGGGCTCACCGTTGAGGATGGTGTGTCGCTCCGCTGACTCTTGCCCACCACGCTGCGGCGAGACGCGCTATCCACGTCCTGGTCCCCAAGCGCCAACGTCCCGAGCTGTTCCCGGCCTCCCGCTTTGCGGAGCGAAGCGACACGGTATCCGTTCGCAAGGCACCGCGTGTCGCCGGGGCCGTCGCCGCGACGCACCATGCAAAGCTTCCTGGCCGCCTCCTCCTCCTCCTCCTCCCCTCCTCCTCATCCTCTTTCCTCCTTCCTCCTCCTCCTCCTCCTTCCTCCGCCTCCTCCTCCTCCTCCTCCCCCCCCCCCCCCCACACCCCCTCCCCCCCCCCCCTTCTCCTCCTCCTCCTCCTCCCCCTCCTCCCCCTCCTCCCCCTCCTCCTCCCCCTCCTGACACGATGTCCATGCCGCTATACGCATTCCTCGTCGCTATAGCTGCATTCGCCTCGAAGTCTTGGCCAGAGCGCGCCTTGGGAGAGGTCTGGGGAGTACGGTGGAAACCCATGTCAAGAAACACCCTGCTTGCCTCCAGGGAGCCCTTGGTTTCTTTGGTTTCGATGGCTCTGCTATGGAACGCGTGCGTTTCCCACATCAAAATCAAGCAGTGGCGAAGCGTCCTGGCTCGCCTATAGCCCTACCAAGCAATGTTCTAAGAACCTTTTGTGGTTCCCACGAAATGTTCGTAGAACATTTCTGGCTGGGACTGTCATGTTTTAACACATCGGGTTTATGTTCTAAGAACATGGTTTTTTGTTCTTAGAACATTTTTGGGTTCTAAGAAAATTTGTGGTATGACTATAGGAATGCCGGGACGGTCGGTCCCTGATCAACAAAAATCAATTGACGTCCGGGGTCTCAGGGTTGGGTCTTTTGTGGAAGGCTTCTTGTGGTTGAGCTCCTACTGTAGCGGCATCGGTATCCTTTTGGTTTCCCCATCGCTCGGGGGCCGCGGCCAAAGGGCGCACCACGCTGCAGGACCGCGCGCGGTCGGGGGGGGGCGCCAGCCAGTGCCCGTAGCTGCTGCGGGCCATCGAGCGTGTGGGCTGGAAGTGTTGGAGACGGGCGCCCGGGGGCGGAAGGGAAGGGGACGCGGAGGACTGGGACAACGCGGATGACGACGAGCAAAAGGAAGCCCGACGCCTCTGGTCCACGCCTGCATCTGCGCCATGCTTGCCACTGCCGCATCTGGGCCACACGCCCCAGTGGCGGGCTCCGAATGTGTTCATCGAGCCGGTCTCCGGGCTGGCTGGGGGCGCTGGATAAGCAATGTCGGCGCTCATGTGTTTGAGTCAGTGCCGCCCGTGTATGTCCAGCGCTCGTCTGGCGGGGCGAAGATTTGCGACACGTTCGAGGGCATATGTCATTTCAAGTTGGTATGCCGAGTATCATCTACGGTGCGATGGACTGTTCATAGATATTTTGTTCGCGGCGTGGCTCCATTGAGCCACGCTCGTTGGACCTTCGTCGATCTGTCCTGATGGCGTTCCATCCCATGCCTGCCTTATGTTTGGTCGCAGGTTCCACTACATCTTCAACATGCGTGACCTCAGTCGGAGCCTCCACCTGGCAAACCGGTGCTGCAAGCACTGCCACAGATGTGATAGTAGGATGCTTGCACACTCTGGGAGCGACGCGGGAGGGAGATGCAAGGCCTGAGAGAGGAAACTGGGATCGAGGGCATGCTCGCAAGGAACGTTCAGGCGACAGTTCATCGAGGATGCCCCCAGCGAGTCACGGCGGACCCCTGCTTCTGGCGAAGACTGTGCGGCCGATTGTTTTGACCGAGAACTTATATCGTTTCCGACCAGAGCCGTTGAGGAATTGAGGGCGTCCGAGCCCCACCGAGGCCTCTCACATGGGTTCTTATCGTTGCAGAGGGCCGGTGGCAGCACGTCGTCGTCAACTAGTCAGAGGGCTTCCTCTGGGAGCCTCTCTTCGACCTCTTGGGGCATCTTGGAGTCGCTTGGGCCACTCCTGGGGCCTGCGAGGCCATCTTGGCGGCCTCTTGGGGCCCACCTGGGCCCTCCTGGGGGGCCTTTTTGGTTGTCGCCCCTGGGGCCTCCTGGGCTGCTCTCGGGGTCTCTTCGGCCGCCTCGGAGGCCTCTCGAAGCCTTTCTTGATGCGTCTTGGGCCGTCTCGGAGGCAGTCCTGGAGCCGTCTCGAGCCGTCCTGGCAGCGAGACGGATGCGCAGGTGGAGAGGGGTGCGGCGGTTGTGATCAGGAAGCCCTGGGGTCCAGAGACCAGTTCTGGAGCGCGAAGCCAAGCACTACCTATACAGCCGGACCGAGGTGTAAGATCGAGGTCGGTCCGGGGAGGGTACCCTCATGCTCTTCGTGCTTGCTGGATGTTCTTGTGCATCCTGGGAGGGGGAAGACCCTTGCATGTTCTGTGTGCTTTGGCCGGCAGAGGGTCTCCTGTTCTTTAGGCGTGCTCTTCCGGCCCAGGTCCGACTGTATGAGCCATCCTGGTGACGCGGCGGCGACGACGGCGCGGGCATTCCAGGCTGAGCATCCCCCTGGGGGGCAGCTCCGGGCCTGGGGGGGGGGGCACGGCGCGAGAACTTCACACGAGAGGAGAAAGAAGGAGAGGAGGAGGAGGAGGAGGAGGAGGAGGAGGAGGAGGAGGGTGGCAGGAGGAGGAGGAGCGAGGACGAGGAGGACGAGGAGGGAGGGTGGAGGAGGAGAGGAGGAGGAGGAGGAGGAGGAGGAGGAAGGAGGAGGAGGTGGAGGAGGAGGAGGAGGAGAGGGCGGAGAGGGAGGAGAGGAGGAGAGGGAGGAGAGGGAGGAGAAGGGAGGAGAGGGAGGAGAGAGGGAGAGGGAGGAGAGGGAGGAAGGAGAGGGAGGACGAGGGGAGGTTTGAGAGAGGAAGGGAGGGGGGATTCGGAGGGGGAAGGGAGGGAGGGAGGGAGGAGGGAGGGGAGGAGAGAGAGGGATGGTGAGGGATCATTTTTGGAGGGGGGAGGGCGGGAGGGTGGGAGGGGAGGAGGGAGGGAGGGCGAGAGGAGGAGAGGAGGAGGAGGGGGAGGAGGAGGAGGAGGAGGGGCAGCAGCCTCCTCCGCCAGCAGGCCCGCGCGAGCCCCGGTGGGCGGGCGGGCCGCGCCAGGGAGCGGGGCCTCGCCTGGTTCCCGAGCGAAGTCGGACCGAGGCATGAGATCGGGTGTAGCCAGGACCCCTCGCGTTGGGAGAAAATCGTGGCGGGAAGTTTTTCGCTATTTTCTCCCTCTGGGGGCCCTTCTTCGGCAGCGGGACCGTCAAAAAGCGGCTCAGGATGAAAAACCGGTCCCGGGGAAGAGGTCCAGACCTCTGGGGGTCGACGTTGTGAAAAAATCACGACGTCGGAGGTCTGGGTAGCCAGGACCCCGGGTAAGGGGACCCTGGTTGGTGGTAGGGTTCCGCAGCCCTTGAATTGGCCGGAATCACGAAACCAGGTTTGCCGCAACTGGTGTCTTGTTCGGGTGACGGCAGTTCCGGTCAGCCAAACGGGGCGGGGGGGGCGTCCCCCAGTACACATCACACTAGACCAGGTCCCACCAAACCCAGTTCTGCCAACGCCCGATGTGAGATTGAGACCGTCAGAGATCCGCACCGTATTCCATGGGGCAGAACTTTGTGCAGTCATTGCCGCCCGAGGTGCTCTTCGGCCTTGTGCACAGTCTGGCGGATGCCCTCGTGTTCTTCGTGCTTGATGGCTGTGCCTGTGCATCCTGGGGAGGGCACCCGCGGCTGCTCTTCCCTCTGGCCCGCGCAGGGCCTCGTGTTCTCTTGTGAAGGATGCCCTTCTGGGTGCAGGTCCGACGGCAGGCGCTGCTCCAGAGGTCTCTGCGGCGAGGCACGCCGCGGGGCGCCGCCTGGATGCCCTGGGCCGGCACCCGCCGACTCGCAGAGAGGCAGCAGGCGCATCGGCGGCCCGCCGGCGGGTGCCCCTACGGAGGCGTTTCTTCTCCCCCCGGTTGTGCCGCAGGGGGCCCACGGGCGCCCTGGGGCAGCCCGGGGCCCTCGAGCATCACCAACGGATGTGCTCGATCCTCCTTCGCAATCCGACGAAGGTGTCTAGACACCACCACCGTGTCAGGCCAGGACCGTCCTGGGCCCTAGGACGGTCCTAGCTTGGCGCGGTGGTGGGGTATAGAGGCCTTCTGCGTACCAGGTCTCCTGCCGTAGGTTTTTACTACACCCTCGGCCAGCATCTGGCGGCGCTTTACAGGCGCAGGCGTGGAGCCGTCAATGAAGTCTGCCACTCGATAAGCGAATCTCGCACGGGGGCCCGCTCGCCACGCAACGGGTGACGAACTCACGCACACGAGCCGGCAGACGCAGTCCCTGGCGAGGGACGGAGGCAGAGGAGATAAAGGATTAGGATCATTCGATCAAGGAGGAGGAGGAGGAGGAGGTTGGCAGAATACAGCATCGGATTGGCACAAACTGTGGGAGTTCCGCGAGGGATCTCTTGGATTGGCGCTGGGCCTCTCTGGCAGCGCCTCCTGCGCCGCCCCTGTACGGCGGGCTTCGCGTGCCGGGCATAAAGAGGGGCCCTGGCGCCGCGCCGAGAGCCGCGGAAAGCTCCGACGGCTTAGTTCCATGCATACACACTGTTGCTGTCTAATTCTTCGAAAGTGCTTTGATGTTTCACTTCTAATTTAGGGAAACAAAGTGGCATAAACACAAAAGCTCGGAGGTCCGCGCGGACCTCCGAGTTTTTATGTTTATGCCATTTTTTGTTCCCCTATAACTATTCGAAATTTTTTGGGGCCAAGATCCTCTCATTTCTGATTACTCTATCCTGGGCCTCCTCCTGGCCATATAAGGGGGCCAGGGACAAGTAGAGACGAGCACGATTAGCAGTGAGCACGGTTAGAGATGAGCGACGTGCCTGCAGCTTTCGCCGCGGCTCCGGTGCAGGATCGGTTTTTTCTCGCTCGCAGGCGAGGCCTGCCCGCCGCGGCCTCGTCGAACGGGTCGAGTGAAGAATCACAGGGCCATCTCTGAAGAGGAGGCTTGCGACTCGAATCTCCGCTGCGAGCGAGGAGGGAGGAGGAGGGAGGAGGAGGGAGGAGGAGGGAGGAGGAGGGAGGAGGAGGAGGAGGAGGAGGAGGTCTCTGAAGAGGGAGGCCCGCTGCGAATCTGCGGCAGGCTCGGGCGGAAGTGCGGCGACCTCGTGAACACGTGGCGTGGCTCGGAATCTCGCCGCGCACTCTTCACGTGCTTGCTGGGCCGGCCGCCTCCGCGCGCGCTGCCTGTGCTGACTATTCTGAGAGGAGCAGAGCAGCAGGGTTGTACGGCCGGGAGCGCTCCGCGAGTCGCGTCGCCAGTTCCGGCCCAGCGCGCTCCGGCGCGACGCGCCAACCACACCCCAGTCCCCAAGCGACAATAGTAAGTTTCCGCTTGTTCCAGTTTCCGCGGCCGGTTGCCCGGTACTATCTGGTTCGAGCAGTTCGCGGGGGGTTCGAAGACGAATCGTCGAAACCATGTCGGAATGGCGCAAACGCAC